>SCDS01000366.1:30127-125951 GCA_004149465.1 Drosophila nigromelanica
GTAAGTTAGATGTTTATCCAACGTGATGCCAAGATATTTCGCGGAGGATGTCTGCGGTATTAGCTCGGTGTTTATATGCACCGCTGGTGGCCTTTTGGGAGATAATTAATTAATAAATTATAATATTTAGTTGCGTTAAATATATAGGAAAACTTACCGAAATTCATGCTTTGCGTACATTTATCTTCATGGTTCTTTATCCTCATGGTAATGAATATATCCTCATGAATATTGATTTTTTACATCGGATCTGACTTTTTTCATGGCCGAAAGCTGGTCTCAGTTGCAACGGTGTCGATATGTGGCTTGTCCTCTTCTGGGGAAGCGGAGAATGAGAGAAACAGGGATTAATATAGATAGAGACAGAAGGATTTAAATAGAGATAGAGAGAGACACAGAGAGAGAGAGAGAGAGAGAGAGAGAGAGAGAAAAGAGAGTGGGAAAGTGAGAGAGAGAGCGCGAGAGAGAGAGAAAGGCACTGAGAGAGAGTGAGTGTGAGAGAGAGAGTGAGAGTGTGTGCGAGAGAGAGAGAGAGAGAGAGAAAGAGAGAGGGTAAGGGAGTGAAAGATCAGAGAGAGAGAGTGAGAGAGTAAGGGAGAGAAAGAAAGAGAGGGAGAGAGGGAAAGAGAGAGAGAGATCACTCCCTCACAGACAGAAAGAAAGAGTAAGAACACGAGAGTGGGAGAGTAAGGGAGAGAGACCGTAAGAAAGAGTGAGAGTAAGAGAGAGAGAGAGAGAGAAAGGAAGAAGGAGGGAGCGAATAAGAAAGAAAGAAAATAAAAGAGAGAGCGACCGAAAGAGAAGAAAAAGCGAGAAAGAAAAAGAGAGCGAAAGGGGAGGAGAAAGAAAGAGGTAAGGAAAATAGAGAGTGAATGAGAGCGACTTACCTCCAAATAACACTTTTAAATAACACACATCACTGAAATCACCAAAAACTTGCAGGCATTACTTGCATTTATAAGAATCGCATAGAGGGGTCTCAAATGCCTTACAATACAATTAACATAATGCCGCAAGACTACAGACAACATTATGTTAAATAACTTCCGCGTGTATTTTCAACAAATTTTACATTCTACATGACGCAAAACTGGCTGATCTTATGTATACGTATATATGTTTAATAGCCGATATAGGAACTCTCGGGCAAAAACATGGAAATATATAGCATTCTTAAACTATTTGCTTGCAATTGCTTAAATCTATTAACATCGCTCTTTAGTTTTAGTCTAAAGATGCTCAAAAGCCGATTATTTATTAGAATCGATCGATTTGCGTGATGAACGCGGATTTCTCAGATTCGTCATCTGTCAGCTGATTCTTGGATTAGGTGGGTACAGTCCTGTAGTTGGTCCGTAGCTTGATTTGGAAACAATGGCAGTGTCATCTGCTAAGGTATAATAAAGCTGTTCTGATATGGGGCTCAGCAATCTTCATGTCAAATGTATAAATAGTGTATTGCCAGGGGGCTGGTACGTTTCCCTGAAGGACTCCAGCTGAGATTTCTAATTTCTTGTATATTATTCTTTTTGTACTTATATTTTCTTAATTATGAACTCTGAATATTTCGGTATTTAATGTAAGAAAACTTGACCAAAATGTATTCTTTTGTTAGTTAATTTATCGTCATGATAAATTTATCCTTTGAGCATCTTTAACCCGGTGTTGCATTTAAAATATAATAAATATAATTCACAATAAATGTTAAACATACATACATATGCAATCGTTCGTTGCAATATAAATGAGAATAATACCTTGGCAGCCAGGCAGCTAACATGAACTTTACAATGAGCATGTAAACATAGGACTCACCATTACTGCAAAGAAAAAAAAATGTTGTTATGTATTAGTGTATTTATATGAATATGGTTGTTATTTTAAGAATAAATATATAATTGTTTGTACTTCTATTCAGTATTCTAAAAATATAATTTAAATGTACTCAATTGGAGTGAACACCTATTTATGCGCATGTGCACCACTGTGCGTAGTGAATCATTATGATGCGAGCTCAGCATCTGCTGTTGTGTGCTGCAGTTGCTTCGACCGTATTTGTTGCTATTATTGTTGTTGTTATTACTGTTGTTATTGTTGTTGTTATTGTTGTTGTTGTTGCATTGTTTACTTAGCGCAGACCAAAACAAAAATTCAGCCAGTTGGGAGTCCGGAGCGCAGACATCGCCAGCGAAGCGTTTGCCAAGCAACGACCACCGAGATGATGGGATGAAAAAGGAGATGAATATGATGGAAGATGGGGCAGCAGTTGGAGCAGGGCATGACCAGTCTGCTGCTGCTGATGCGGCTGCGGTTTAGCCACACTGCAGGAATCTTCTCCAGTTGCTGTTGTGCTTGCTGTTGTTGTGGTGAAAACGCTGGCAACTAAATTTTTATGGATTTATTGAAAATTGAACGCACTTGAACGCTGCAACTGAGTCAACTCTACGGGCAGGGGGGTTGGTGGGGCAGCAAGCAGCTGCCCGCCTCTCAGTCTGGGGGCCATTGCAAAGAGTCTTGTTTGGAAAACAAATAGCAAACGAAAAGATGCCGCAGACCAGGTCGCGGCTGCGGCTGCGGCTGTGGCTGTGGATGCCACGCGTTGCGTTTTTGTTTGTTGCCGAGTTTTTGTGCTTGTTTGTTTACAAAAACGCGTGCGGCCAACAACAACAACAGCAACAGCCACAACAATAATAATAATAGGCACAGCAACAGCAGCGAATGCGAAACGTTGCCTAAATTTGAACTTAAATAATTTGCCATTCAGCTGCAGTCACAACCTTCGCAGCCCTTTGTGAAAAGCGATTCTGGTGGCGCCTCAGAACGAGTTCAACGCCTCAGCTGAGCACAGCCGGTTCTGAATTTGATTTAGTTTAGAGGCTTAGAGCTCAGCTCTGAGCCGTGGCTCGCAGCCAGTCTTAACGCCCACTCACTTTCCCAGGATGTCGGCGTGGAATTCGCTTTCGTTGCCAGCCACGTGGGCAGGGCCAACTGTGCTGTTGTCTGGAGTCGCCACGCACAGATTGTTGCTGTTGTTGTTGTTGTTGCCGCTTCAGGATCGTCGCCGGCTATCATGCAGTCAACGTGTGGACAGCAAACACCTCGAGTCGCGCAATCTGCGCGAATCTATTCGGCAATGTATAAAAATAAAAAACTGTATTAACGAAATTTCCAAGAAACGTGCAACAATCTTTGTTCAACACGATCCTCCCCTATAGATGTTTTTCCCCCCTCTGCAGAACAGACACATTAACACTCATAAATATCCACAAAGAGGCAAGTGCTATATATATGTATATATGTGTGTGGTTCTTTTAAAAAAAAAAATAAATTAATATATGACCGCTCTTTAAGTTTCGGGCCGAAAAAACAAATTGAAAATGTTGTCGCCCACGCGAGCTGCATTGGCGCGGGGGGCTCAACAGGGTGGACGGGGGGATTGTTGGGTGACGGCGCCTGGCGACATTTGAAACAATTTAAGAGCTAAACTGTTCAATGGCCAGACAGGTGGCTAACCGGCGAGTATGTATGTGTGTGTGGTGTGTGTGTGTGTGGCGGGCGTGGTCTTTTGTAGACGTGTCACATAAATTCATTAATTTGTCGCACTTTGCGAATTTGCCTTAAAATATTGTCAGCTTTATGGCGACTTTAATTATAGCGACGACGCATTAAACACTAATGCATGAAAATTAATACAAATTCAAAGAAAGAAAAGATAAAAAAAAACATAAGAAAATTAAATTTCCGAATCAAAGTGAAATGTGCGAGGTGCGGAAGAGGGGCGAAGAGGTGCGCGTGGGGGCAGTGAAAACAAACCGAATGTCGTTATGAATGTTTGGGCATTTAAATTTAGCAAAAATATGCGACAAGACGGCGATCAGCCCACTGAGGCGAGAGCGAGAGCTCAAAATAGATGTAGCACCAGTTGCTGATATTTATAATAGAAATACACTAGCCAAGTTCAGAGTAGACGCGCCTAGTTGGGCGCTTTGTGATTAAAACTAAATAGCATGTAGGTTCGAACCTACACTAATTCGCCGAGGTAAATAAGTTTAGTTTTTTCTATACTTTTATAATAGGATATATATTGATCTTAATAATAATAAGTAAATAACAAATAGTGATATTTAAAAAAAAATATAACTAACCACATTTTTAAAATAATAATTATACACAAATAAATTATTTAAATAATAATCTTAATTATATACAGAGATATTATATATGAAAAAAATTCCCTAAATTGTTAAATTAAGATTTATTTATATCTTTAAATAAATTGTATTTTTAAATCGTTGCCAAGAGTATTTTAACTTCATCATGTTGTACTTGACTTTGGTATCTTGTTTTATATACACAAAATCGTACGATGTTTCAGACAGTGATCTGTCATGTATTTTTAGTTGCCCCGCACGACAGAAGCGAAATGAAATCAAACGAGACAATTTGCAAATGTTTGCTGCAATCTGTGATCCAAGTTGTTTTCTGTGTGTTTTTGGCCACGTTTATATAGGTGGGCTGTTGTTAGCTGTTGGGGCCACCCCTATTTGGTCTATCGATGGCCGTCAATCAGTGCCACGCCCACGCGCAAGCGCGCGCGCCTCTCAACCCTATTCAATCAGTTTAGTCACTAAGTTAGTTTGTCAATCGGCTGTCCCATTAGAACCGACACTTGCCGCAGCGGTTAACGGCCCATAACGGTCGCTCTGAGCTCTTAACTCGCCAGTTAACAGATAGACGGGGTCGGTTGAGAGGGGAGAGGGTTGACTGAACCACCTTGCTGTCTGTCTGTTGGCTGCTGGCTAATCCCGGCCTTATAAAGCAGAGCTGCTCTTGGACGACCTGTAAAATTTTATGCAAATTGCTGATTGAATTGAAATTCTTGTGCCCGGTTCTTCGGAGGCCAGAAGGCGCGACAAATATGGCGACATGTCTTGCCTACGGAATGAGCCGTAATATGGTCACAAAAAACGAGCTAAAAGAGGCGAGACGGGGTGACGTGGAGAGCGGGGAAGAAGTGCGCAGCGCAGACGTCATGAATCAAAAATCGTATAAATCGTATCAAGATCTCGAAAGAGTCAAGGTCTTTTGGCAGCTTGGACGCGCGGCCCACATCTGACTATGTGCTCGCCAAGAGGGGCGGGGCAGGTGGCAGCGCTAGTGGTAGTCGCATAATTAACATGCGACTGCGAATGCCAACGACTTAACAACAACAGCAACAACAACAATGGCAAGAAGAAGGCAGCACACGCAAAATAATCAAAAACACAAGACAAAAGCACAGAAATACATAATTCTCGTGGGTGTTGAGATTTAATTTCATTTTGAGATTTTAATGCCAGTTTATAGTTGGGTTATTTTCTGTTTTTGTTCAGCATTAAGTTCCATTGCACTCTATAAGCAGGGGTGTAAGAAAGAGAAGGGGGACCCCCCCTAAACGCGGCGGCTACCCACAGTAAAAATGTGTGTGAGATTTTTATGATTTGTGCAGTTTTATTATGTTCAGCAACTATGTAAGTGTGGTTAGATATATTTATACACTATGTAAATATGTACCAAAATAAGTACATAAAGTATTTTTACACCAAACAAACAAACATTTCGTTTCAAATGGGGGCAATCTGATGAGTTAGTAAAATTGTATATGTATGCTATCAACATTTTCCTAACTATATGCAAAGAATAGGTATATATATAGATATGCATTTCAATTTCCCATAACCATAACTTGGCCAAAAATCAGCCGATTTACATGCGAAATGCATTTTTGTTGATTTTTTTTGTTTCTAAATCATTAAAATGGAAAAATAAAATTCTTGGTTCAAGTTCATGATAAAATTTTATCCTACATTTGCTCATATAGGCATGGATAAAAGATTCACAATAACTTGGCCAAAACTCAACCGATTTTCATGCGAAAAGTCTTTTTGATTATTTATCCAACAATAGAAGAATGGCTACAAATTTCCCACTGCTGCTAACTTTCCCACCTAACCGATTTTTTTGAGAAATATTATTTGTTTCAATATTAGTTACTTAACTACATTTGGTATTGACCATTGAAAACTTGACAATTGAAAAAGGAAGCTGCAATAATTTACTTATAAGTAGACTTCCAACATGTCAATTTAATTTCAATGTTCATCACTTATTTTTTTGTTGAAATATATCGTAAACGTACTTCAGACTTAAAGCGGAGAATTTAGATTTTAGAACCGGAACCACCAGATAAACTCTTATCTAGGCTACCATTTTAAATCTTTTATAAATCACAGCATAAGCGTAATTACTAAAATTGCTCTGTGACCACTCGCTGCTTTCCACAACTGGGGCCATAGGCAGCACGTAGAACAAAAAAAAACAGAAAAAGCTGAAACTAAACGAAATATCAAAACAACTTTTGCATTTTTCATTAATAAAATGCTCGGTGGTCTTTCACAGTGTGTAGCACAGTAACACATATTGCATTGGAACAAGCGAGGGGAGGGGTGTGGGGGGTAACGTGTAGTACATGAGAAAGAAAGAGATATGAGAACATTAACGCGACGTAGTTGGCGGTAGTAACCAGTTACATTTTATGACTTTAGTCGAACACAGGGCCCGTAAACGGAGAGCGGCTAATGAAAAGAAATGAAGCCCGAAAGTAAATGAAACAAGTTGAAATGGCAGTTGGCCCCATTTCTGTTTTGTGGTGGGCGGGGCGGAGGGGTCAAGGGCATGGTTGGGGGGCTAGCTGGCTACGCAACATAAATGAGACGTCAAATTTGAAATGCCGACGAAATGAAAACGTTAAGCAGCATTTCAGATTTTTTACGGCTGAAAATTTCAGGAAATGCGCCGCACTGCAATGAACCACAGACACCACCAACCCCCCACACACCCGTTCCCCCCAACCACTAGCCACAACTTTGTCGGTGACAACTAAAATTAAGCCCCGGTCCGCCGCTTTACACCTCGGCAGAAGGGCAACGGTAAGCGCAATTTTCTCACCGTCCTCCATGGAGCCAACGCGCCTGACCCGGGTGGGGACCCGCAACAAATTCGGACACCCAAGCAGCAAAAATGGCTCTAAACGCCGATTATGAAGCTAAAGACAGGCAACAACAAGAACAACAAGTTAGACTGTGTGTTAGTCGACTGACAGCTACCCTGTAGCTAAAATCTCAACGAATTTCCGTCTGAATTTTCTCTAAATTACTCTCAAAAATCAGACAAAATATATCGAATCCGGATTGGAACACCACCCGATAACCTGCAGTAAAAAATAAAATATTCTTATACCTTTTCTTTCTCTTTTGGTATCCTTAGCTTTAATTATCTACAAAAATCTAAATATTCTTATCCACATTTCTCGAATTTGTTGTCTTTAGCTTGAATAATCTAGAACTAATATGCTAAAAACTCAAAAGAAATATATCGAGATGAGAGTGCACCTCTCGGAGATACCCTGTCGTCTGTAAATATGTGCCATTTTCAGCAAGTTACATGCCTACGCACAACAGCAAGATACCCTATTTTACCCACTTTTTAAATAGGTACAGGGTATAACAACTATGCAGACGTGGCCGCAGCGACTGATGACATCGCTAGGCGAAACAAATAACGTTGTTTTTATGGGTCGTACATGTGACACGAAGATCCCGCTCTCCCCGCCACATAGAACTAAGTCTATAGAATGTACCGTAAAATTTATGTTGAAATAAAACCTGACACCGTTGTAACAGGGCACAGAACCCACTCTCTCGGTGGGGTTTATTAATTATGATGGAGCTGTGTGCAAATGCCTTTGGCCTAATCCCAGCAAAATTGATGATGGCGCCAATGCGACTAACCACACAAATAATCTCAGCAAAGTCGCAGCTTCCGAACAAATGGAAACAAAATAGAGCCGAACAAAGAAGTGTCGCAACAATTTTGACAATCGAACTTACGATGTGTCAGCCAACTGAATATGATTTATGATATTTAGATACATATGTATAGAAATTTGTTAAAAAAGCAGCAGATACAGCTGAACTAAGCTGACTTTTCCTGTGAGTACAATAATTTATTAATGCAAGTCACAACTTCATTTAGGGGAAACGGCAACTTTATGGATTTTCCCCCCAAATAAAATCCCAATTCTATATAAGTACATTTCCGCCCTTGTTAGTTCAAAAAGCTTTTGCCGCCTTCTCAATTTCCACAGCCCTCAGAGCTGATGGGCAGCGACAATTGTCGAGGGGGGGGGGGGGGGGGGGGGGGGGGGGGGCCCCCCCCGAGCCCCCCCAAAAAAAAGAAAACGGCGACATCCCAAAACAAATTGAAATTACCAAATGCATCTATGAAATTTATTGCACGGCAAAAGGCGACACAGTGTAGAATTAATTAACGAACATCAATCTCAATCTTCACAGCTCTGGCCAGACTGTGTACTATATCCCCGTTTCGTCTGTCTTTCTGGCGTCCAAAATTTGTGTGTGTTTTTGTTATTCTGGTTGGAAATTTATTTTTAATATTTTTGTTTTTTTTCGTAGCGCTCTTGGTGTCTGCATCGAGATTCTGATTCCAATTTCAATTCCCATGGCTTCGCATTGTGGGCGGGCGTTTCGAAAAACACAATAAATTAACAATATTTATTTGTTTGCGGTAATTGTGCGAATAATTGATGATTATGTGTTTTATTCACAGCTCGGCAACATGCAACTAACTGCATAAAGTGTGCGACTGTTGAATGCTTTTTAATTAAATTCCCTTTTTTGGGTAAAAGTTCATTTAAAATTGACGTAACGTGTTACACAAAATGTGTAATGAAATAAAATCGGAAAACACCGATCTATGCGAAATTAAATGAAAATTTAGATTGGTTCACATAGCTTGAGCAATTACAATTGATTTATGCAACAGGTTCTATTTTCAAATCTATTTTAATTTATACATATTCCAAGAGAGATATTATTATAAACCACCATATTCAAAAATATATTTTTGTTTCCAAATTATACTTACATTTTTATATTGTTGTATGAAAAGTCAAAAGAAAATTTGTCCCAAGTTGATTTAAGTAACAAGTTAGATGTTATTTCAAGTCCCATATTGTCTAGTGGTTAGGATATCCGGCTCTCACCCGGAAGGCCCGGGTTCAATTCCCGGTATGGGAAACTTTTTTCTTTTTCCAAATATATTTTTTTTATATTTCTTCACTGCCAACAAGTTGACTAAAACAAATCTTTGCATCAAATCAACATTATATCGTTCTTGCATGCAATCTAAGCGTACAATAAAAATGTAATTTTCTCAAGGAACAACGAAACCCCTTTCTATGCTAGGCATTTAAGCTTATAAAACTTTTGGGATAATTTTCTAATTCAATTGAGGGCGGTCTCACTGCCAACAAAAACTGGGGCTCACTTCAATTGGCCCAACTTAAGTAGGCCAAAATGGTTGGGCAAGCCCGTCAAAGCGTCTAAATTACGAGCCAGATACAAAACGGTCACAGTTCAGGCCAGGCACAAAACCAAAACCGAAACCGAAACGAAACGGACAGATTTTACGAGCCTGCCAAACTGAAAGTAAACTACAAATGTTTACACAACTTGGCCCCGTAGCTACACCTACGTCAAGGATACCCGAGCACAGGCAGGACCAGGAGTGCGAGTTGGGCAAAGTTGTAACAAAAATTGAAAAACTTTTTGCCAGTTGTCGTCTCGTTCCTTTATGATGATAACGATGAACGGCGGGCCACGCCCACCTATGATAGGCAAAGTAGGGCAAATAAATATACAAGAAAATTCGGCGTAAACTTTCCCACACGTCGGCTGCAAGTTGCCGCAATAGATTTTTATCTTTGAGTGGCAGTAAGGAACTGTCGAGCCACTTAAGCTACAGATACAAATGTATCTCAGCCTCGCGCAAATGCTGCACAATTTACAAAGTATCTTCCGCACCCGCATCCGCACACCCCCTCAATTGCATTGGCGCGCGTGGAGTTTTCGGAGCCAAAAATGAAAATGGAAAAGCTCGACTGCACATGTGTGTGCTTGGAATCCCAAAAGCAGTTACTGCTGCTTGTCAGAGAGAAAAGCTCTAAGGGATTTGCATTTCCATAGCTAATTGTGTGGAAAATTGTATGGAAATAATTCGCCAAAATGAGAGCGTGCCAAATGCAAATGCCAGAGAAAATTGCGAGAACGAGCGAGCGACTTAAGTAAATATTTCAACAATCGAAATATTATTCCGTTTCAATTTGGCCATAAAGGCAAAGTCTGTTGCCGAACGGATTTCGACTTTGCGGTTGAACTGGACTTAATCAGACAACGGCTATCGGACCAAGTATCACATTACGTTTTCATGTTGCCCGTAAGCCCAAACCCCCCTCCACACACTCCACCAACTGATTCCTTTTGTAGCTGTTTGCTGCGGTTTCGCAATTTTGTAAAAGATACGAAGCGCCGATATGGCTAAAATGTGTGCGTCGAGGTGAGAACAAAACGCTACCAACCGCAGGTTGAGCGCGTCAGTGAGTCGAGAAAGGGACAGACATACTAAATGAAAGACAGAGAGATTTAGAGAAGTGCATGCAGAAAATTGTACGATGGTGCAATTTAAGAAAGAAATTAATTTCCAGATGAAAAACTTTGCATTATGTAGTAGTAAAGGTTGGGATAGATGGACTAATAAAATGAAACTTTACTGAAAAAAGTTACGCTTGAAACTCACGAAGTAGGTGGAATTTATGATATGGCAGGATAAAGCTTGTATACCTCTCTAAAATCACTGAAAATGTCAGGAATTTTAGATGCAAATCAAGTGCAAAAATTTTAGAAATATTGTATTTATTGGAATTTTTTTTAACTCATGTAATTCCTAATCTTAAAATGTGGTAAATTTTTTGCTTTTTTTTATGTATTTTAATTTTTGTATTAAAAAAATAGAAAGACTGCTTTCTAAATTTTTGTCACCTAATTTAAGCATATTATATATAAATAAATGTTTGAAATTTGAAGAACTGCATGCTATGAATTCTCTAACAATCAACAACTCTAAAGTATACATCCTTTTTGGTTTTTCAATATATGTATGAGAAGATACTTTCATATACATGCAAAAGTATTCATGCACTGCAATTCTAACATAATTAAATTTGTAACTCCTGTTTTCGAAGTGTAAAACAAAGTCCATTGTTTATGTTGCTGATGTTTGCCAAAGGCACGTTTTCTATCAAACCGATGCCCGTCGTCTCGGTGCTTTGTCCAACTTTGGCCAAAACAAACCACAAACCAGCAGCAAACGCTGAAACGTGGCTATGTAACCGCTTACAGCTCGACGCACGCATCCAAACACATTCCACGGCACGAACCGCATGGCCAACAAGGCCTAATTGCAGCTGTGTGCTTGGCCACGCCCACAAAATGTGCAAAAACTCTTCAAAACTAAATAAAAATTGCATCCGTGTAGGTGGCGACCATTGGTAATTATACAGTTAAAGGTAAACACGCTGCTGTAACTAAATATCAAGTATGTGTAATATAAAAGATATGAATATTCAGGGTTATATCGTATCCTTGTCCAGTTGCCGCACTTGATCACTAAATCGCGTGTCGAAGCCATTTCCGTTGGCTAATTTTTCAATTCCCTCGCTAGCTAATGAGTGGAGCAAAGTGCAATTTGATTGAGCGAAATGCATAAACAAATTAAGCTCGACATTTCTGCAGGATATTCATAAGCTGCAATTGCGTCGCGTGCGCCCAGCGACAACAAAATGGCTTCAATTACCGTTGGCACGTGTGCGGGCGTCTGTGCGTGACGTGACAATATGGACACATGTGTGAAAACTTCCCTAGAAGTTTAATTTCATATACGCCAAGCACTTAAAATAAATATTATGCAAAGTTTAGAGTTATTTTTGTATAAATACAAATAACACTGAGTTGTTTAATAACTTTTAAATTTAAAGAAAAATCTTGATTATGATTGTCTGGAAGAAATTATAAGGAAAATGATAACGATTATAATTATTACATTATAATTATTAAATTACACCAAAGGTTGGGATTCGACTGACTTTTTTCAAGGTTTGGTTCATGATTTAACATATATTTGACTTGGGTTCAAAACCGGCTGGCAGCTTTGATAGAATCCCAAAAATGAAACACATTTTTGCAAAGTATTTACATCATGCTCATAAGTAAATATTTCAGTTTATTCTATCAATGAATTTCAACACAAAATAAAGCCATTTAATCTGTCCAATAGCACTCAGATACGCACACAGACAATTTCCAGGGTTTCCCTCAACTCACTAAATCAAAACAAATCAACAAAGGTGAAAATCAGGTAAGAAAAAACAATGAAGAGATTACATTTACTTATTCTATCCGCCAGGCCATAAACAAGTATCTTTGGCATTGTTGTTGTTTTTGATAAAGATAAAAGATAACCAAGTGCAGTGGCGCTAACAGGATCATAAATTTAACGATATAAATCTGTGAGACACTCTCCCTCACTCTTCTACCCTCTCTGTTTCTTTTGTGTGTGTGTGTGTGTGTGTGTGTGTGTGTGTGTGTGTGTGTGTGTCCCTACCCTGGCGGGGGCGTGAGTTGTTTTAGAATCCTCACACACGCAGATTTTGAATTACTTTCGTTTTTATCGCCCTTTTTTTGGATTTAATATAATTTACACGCGAGCTGCGTAGACGAGGACAAAAGACGCTGACGTCTTCACTTCATCATAAATTCACCTGTCGTTGCACGAGTTCATCCTGGACCGGACCTGCTTCCGTTACCCAGGGCCTAGGCCTGTGTCCTGGTGGTTGAAAGAAAACCGTTTCGAAATTTATGAATTCTCGTCTGTGTGGCAAGTGCGCGAATATTTCGTGGAATTTGTCTGGTACTCGGGCAATACTTGGGCGCGCCACTCGAATTGAAATTTCATTAGTTTTACGATACGCGACCATAAAGCAATATCAAGAGGATGGTGACACACCTTCACGACATGGACATAGACTCGGACTCAGACTTGGACTTGGACATTGGGACATTGGGAAATTGTTGTCGCCGTTTTACGACCCTTCGCTGGAAGGTTGCAGCAGCGTTGGCAGCGACGTTGACTGCGTGCGGCAACTCGAACGCAGCTCGATGAATTATGGAAAGCGATTTACATTCTCCCACTCATATTTTATTTGTTGTTGTTAATGTTTTTCATTGGATTTTTTCGTTTTATTTGCGAATGCATGAATTATGGATATTTCCTTATGGAATGCGCCTGGCATGCATACAAAGAACCCGAACCACAACCAAAACCAACCAAAATCGAACCGCACCAAATCGAAGCGAAGAAAATGATGCGAGAAAATTTGTTATCGTTGTGGAAAAATATGTTGAAATTTATTGTACAATCTTGGGGTATGTAACGAAAACATAAAAATACGTTATGTTTGCATATGCTATAAAATGGTAAATGCTATGGAAATATGTAATCAAATAGGACTTTCAAGGAACAATAATGAAATACAATAGAATATAATTCATAAATGGGGTCTACTTGAGTGTACTTTCAGAGAGAAAAAAAAATTAGTTTAAGACTACTTTTTATGAAAAAAGCAATAAAATACAATTAAAGCAATATTGGGAATACCGAATGAAAATGATGGATCGGTTTTAATAAGAAAGAAAAACATATGTTGCTCTAAATTGTGTAAATTGGTCAAAACATTTTAACAAAGTGGCATAAAAACAATATAGAATCATAATATACCATATTTTTACTCTTTGAACTATCTTAAGGCTTAATATTATTATTTTTTTTTGTTATACAAATAATAAATATAAAATGTGTATGCTCAGCATTATCCTTGTTGTGGACGAATCATAGTGAAACTGACCGCCGCTAGAGGGCGCTGCATTGGCAGTTTTTGGACATTTGTAAAAACGCAGCGCAATAAATAAGTACGTATGTATATGAGAATGGGATAGCAGGATGGAGAGTAATTGTAATATTCTTAACAATATGTCGGAAATTTATGACCTCTGCTCCGTCGTTCTGCTGCATGATTCGCTCTTCTAGTCTGGAGCCCAGTCTGGGACCTTGGCCAATGGAGCGTATTTCGCTTCGAGTCGCCATTCTGCTGAATGCGTGAAAAATGTTGCGAGAAATTTTAATGCGCTCGCTGCGGGCACAAAAATGAAAATGGAAAATGGAATGGAATGGAAAGATGACAAATGATTATGGAGCATAATAAATTTCAGCGCTGATTGAGCGAAATGCGAGCTGCGACCTACGGCACCAGCTGAGCAAAACACAAAAAAAGAGAAAAAAAACATAAATCGCATGCAAATACAAAATAAAAATGCAGGAAAATGCTGCAAAAATTCGTAGCGCAATGAAACCCCTGAGCAAAAGTCAAGCAGCCCTTAGGGAAGAATCCGTACTATCCATTAATGAAGCTAATTTGCTGCTAAATCTCTGCAGGCTGTGCAGGTTCTTCAAGCTGTCTTCAAATCCAATTGTACGAAGAAGAAAAAAATGACTTAAGAGGCAAACAAAGCCAGCAGAGAAAGCGACAGAGAAAAGTTGATCCTTGTCCTATAGTCTGGCGAATGACACGAGTGTCATCTAGTGCTATCATATCTCAATCTCGGCCAAGTCCCTTTTTTGTTGTCCTTTACCGGGCAAATAAGTAGTAGAACTTGCCGAGAAAGCAATTTTATTGTTTCTTGCGCATAAAATCCAGTAAACCACTTTCTCCTCCTTCTCTGCCTGGCACACACATATGCGAGCCCAGCCGAGCCGAGTCAAGTGGGAGGTCCTTGCTGGAAAACTTTGAATTTATTCGGTTCGAGTGACTCAAGTGCACAAAAGCTGCACGTTGTACTTGTCCTTTTATATTGCCCTGATTGGGTACAGTTACGACAAAAAACTTTTTCATTTTTATTGGCGCAACGCTTCTGAAATGCACCACCCACCACTCTCCAGTGTCCTTTTACTTGACATGAGCCATGCAATCAACGTTAAAATGACATTGGCGACTTGGTACCATAAATCGAATTAGACATAATACAATACGCTTGTTATAACAGTATAAATAGCTTGCGGTTTCCCTATTGAATCATATTAAAAAGAATGATATATAAGAAATGGGATACCTGTTTTGTATATTTGAAGTTACACATATGCTGCTCATTGAAATAATATTAAACTTTCTAATATTATTGCTAAAAATCATTTTAAATCTTATTAAGATTCCTATATTTATACTCGTTCAAAATAACATTTTTTTGACTTTATCGATCAAAAAATTATGTACTCTCCCCTTATTCATTAAAAAAAATATTTTTTTTCCAAAAATTAGATTTGCGAATTTATGGGTTTAATCGATTATGGGTGTCACAATTAGTATAGAAAACAACATTAAGCCCGATTCTGAGGGTGTCAAATGTTTGGTCAAAAATCATGTCCAAATTAACGAAAATTTTGACATATAAAATTCTCGGATCCATAGCTGTCACATTTGAAACTACGATAACTTTCTCAAAACTGAACCGATTTTCTTGTTTGATGGCATTTTTCTTATGATTATTCATTTAAATCAATTCTACTTTTATGATATGTGCATTTTTAAAAATAAAATTTTATTTTAATATTGAATATCCTTGCAGACAGACAGCAACCATCAGATAACTGTTTCTTTTTGCATTTAACTCCCATACTTATCTGAATATCTTATACAACTATCAACATTTTATGTAGATTCTGCACACATGTCAAAACAAAAATTCCTAGCAGGTGTAACCTCAGCTTTCAAGTCGACGCGTCGAGTCATCGACAATGCATGTGACTGTAAATTGTAACACACTAAAGCACACACACACACACACAGACGCACACACAAATTTTAAAACAATGACAACGCGCGGCACCCACAACAATGAGACAGCAGCAGCAACTGTGTGTTGGGTGTTGTTTTTGGGCCCCGAGGCGCTGCTGCTGCAAGCTTGGCCGGGCCAGTATAGGCCACGTCAATAGCAATAAAATATTTAAAAAAAAAAGACATGAAAAAAATATACCAAAGAAAATGAAGTCATCTTGTGCAAATATGAAAACAAAGTCAAGTGTTAATTTGCGTGGGAAAACAATTTCATATTTTTTGTGGCTCATGTCTTCAATGAGGCGGCTAAAGGTTCTGATGATAACTGTGGGCTTGTTCCACACAACAAACACACATACACACACATGAACACGCACACTCATCGCTGTCTTACACTGAAAGCAAAAGTGTGTAGCCCTTAATTGTGATTGTCAGACTAAAAGGCAACTGCCAACTTTTAGTCCAAAAGCTGCCTCAAACCGAGCGTGTGAAAAGGTTCAAAGTTCACGGCGCCACCGAAAAATCCGGCTCTTAGTTAATGACAAGTGCTCCGTTTAGTTAGCCACAAAAAAGGTCAAGATGCATAACCGAATTAAGCAAAAAAGCTCCATTAAAAGCGGCTCAAAGGCTTTGGCAAAACCCAAAATTGGCTGAACAAAACATTAAGTTTCAAGTACATCAAACATTTTGTTGACTCTTATCTCGAAATAACAAACAACAATAACAAAAGTCAACCAAAAAGGTGCCACCAACTTGGTCTACAACTTTACCAAAGGGGGGGGGGGGGGGGGGGCGGTAAACTAGTAAGAAAAAAATTAAACTTTTTGGGCGTCTTTACGTTTTTGTCCCCAAAAAATTGAATGACATTTCCATGTACTACAAAAGTTTCTCGACCGCTGCTCGTTTTCATTATACCTTGTAAATAAATTTAACTGCAAAAGGGGTTTATTATAAGCTGCTTCGTTTTAAAGTTGCTGTTAAGTTGTTACTTTAACACGCATTATTTGTCAGAAAATTAAAGTTTCATTTCCACCCAAGGGGGAAATTTTACGCAATCGGCGAAACGTTTTTCAAACGACATTTAGCGTGGTTAATTTAAAATTAAATTAAAACCGAAAGGAAAATTTATAAATATATGGAAAAAGATTAAAGACAAATAAAACTGTATGCAACCCTTTTCCACCAATTTTCCACAATTCCGAGTGGAATTTTACAAATTTTAAAAAATTTTATGTACATAATATATATTGTATTAAAAAGATATATGTGATTCAATTTAATATTAGTTAAAGTTTCATAAAAAGGGCATTTCTTAGTCTATCAACTTTTTTCTTTGCCTGCTGTGTGTGTGGCGCGCTGTGGGAAAATTTTATTTATGATTGTTTAATGTTTTATTTTCCACGTATTTGCTTGTCACCGTCGTTGAACCAGTTGTCAAAATCTTGCGCACTTTTCCCGCAACGCCGACGTTTATTGGTCAACTCGATAACAGAACTTGGAAATTAGTTCGCATCAAGTTAGAGGGTCTGCGTTTATATACACGTTTTAATTAGACGTCGGCTGGAAACCCGAACACATCAACACCAAAGCCAAGCCCAAAATAAGCGCTGTGAAATTCGAATTAATCAAATCATCGTGCAGACTGGACTGGGCAATCTCTACCTCTCTCTCCCGCTCTGGCAACCCTTGAACCTGACCAGTTGCTGTTGCTCGCACTTTGATCTGCGATCACAAAAACACACACACACAGAGAGAAAAAGAAACATATTTCAATTATCGGGCCATGACCGCATCGAAGGCGATTCAGAAGGCGCTGCTGTGTTGGCCCTGGCCCTGGCCTCTGACGACGGAGGGGGTGGAATGTTGCATCAATCAAAGCCGCTGCAGCAAACACAACAAAAAAAAAAAAAAAACAAAAAAAAAACAGTTAATAACAACTACCAAAAAGTGGACCAGCGCTGAAAGGCGAGTGCAACGCATCATCGACAGCTCCATCAACGTCAGCGCCCAGTGTGAAGTGTGGTGAGGGAGCGAGAGGGGGGGGGGGGGGCGGGAGGGGGGAATGGTGTGTGGGGCGGCGCCGCAGCGTTGTGTGGTCGGTCGCGTGGTTGATTTTCAATTTCATACGCACCGTTGGATGCCGCCCAAAATGCGCCGATGAGCGACGTTTTATTGATTAACGCATCAGCCGCCACCACCCAGGCTCGAACCCAGGCGTCAGATCCAGAGCCAGAGCCAAAACCCAATAGTAAATAGCCAAAGCCAGCGCCAAACCTCAAATGCTGCACGCTCCGGGCGCCTGCAATGGCCAGCGGCGATTTTCATCACTTGGTTGGTAATTAAAATGTATTTTCTTTCGATAGTGCCTAATGCTTTCCTGTTGCTGACGCTGCTGCTGCTGCTGATGGGTGGTCAGCCAGTTCATTCGGTATATTCTCGCTCCCCATCTCTCTCACTCTCTCTCTCTCTCTCTCTTTTCGGCTGCCCCCTTTGGTGGCAGCTGTCACAGCTCAGCCCTGGCCATAACTCAACGTCCTCGTCGACGTCAGCGTCATTGCCACCATCATCAATTTTCGGAGCGACCGAAAAACAAAAAGTGTTAAAGCGCGAAAAGCAACAGCAATAACAAGTAAAAGTGCTCCAGTCAAGGTTGCACGACTCTGAGATACCCTGCACGCTGATGGGATCGAGCGGAGATATCCCAAACCTAACCTAAACACCAAATCTTGATTCCAAAATCTAAACCGAGGACTTTAAATCTAAGTAGTATTGTTATAAATGCCATTTTGTACATTTTTTAAAAAATGTTAGGATTTAATGTAAGAAAAATGTTGCTTAGATAAAACATAAAGATCATTTTGGTAGTTTAATAATTTTGTGTTTTGCATATAAATTGTGTGCAAAATTAATTGTTTTGTTTTTAAGATTTGAGGAATGCATCTTTATTGAATATTTTTGAATTCAGTGTGTATTATTTCTTATGTCATAATCATTTGAACAAATATTTTATACAAGCACAAAATACTCATACCAAAAATATTTCTTGCTTGAAATAATAGTTAAACTTTCTCAGTGAAAGTACAACATTAACCCATTGAAACGCAAGCTATACGAATATATGTATATTAAGTTTGTTTTACACCAGCAGCATTTTACCAGCGGTAATGGCTTAATTAGATGAAGTATAATATTTGCCCCTTATTATTTTGTTGAATAAGCATTTTCTTCTCAAATTAGGAAATGTATAGCCTGGTCGGTTTTTAATCACGTTTGTACTTCATTTAAATACTTAAATGCCTGTTTCCTTTTGCAAGTTTAGCTGGATTATAAAATCGACACGATTTTAGGCAAAAATATACTCCTTAAAAGACGCCCTCTTCTACCTGTAATATCTATTTGTGCAACTGTTATATACCCCTTTTTGGTTGCCATTTTCCATGGGTACCGGCTGTGACAACAACAATAACAACAACAACTGAACAACGAGCACAACATTGAGCAATTTGTTACGCTTTGTCTTTCCACTGTTTTTCCCATCAAACAACACAATGCGCAGTCGCACCAGGTGAAATCCCCCCGCCACCTTCAATTTACCACTTAAGTGTGGGCGGGTGCGGAGGGTAATTTTTTGCACTTTTATTTCGACACTCATTTGCAATTTTTTGCTAATGTTCGTCAGCGCCGATGGTTTCCATGCGGCAGCCACTGATAACAGTCGCCGTTGCCACTGGGGCCCTTCCACAATAATAGCACAATGCAATAATTACAATTTATATCTTGCTGATAAAAATCGCACATTAAGCGACGGCAAATGCAACTGCAAAAGGCCGACAACAACTGCCGTTGCTTACAAAAAGAGAGGCGAAGACAATAAAAAACAAAAACAAAAAAAAAGCTGTCAACGTGTGCGTTTTAACGCTCCGCCGGCTCTGCCTGCGGCTTCTCGACCTGGCCAGTGGGCGAGCTGATGCCAGGCGGCCAGCAGCTGCTACACACATCAAACTGCAGCAGCAGCAACAGCAGCAGCAGCAGCGCCGGCAGCGGCAGCAGCTGCCCAGCAATTTCTGGGGTCATTGCCAAAATTTCAATCAACTTTGGTGGTCAACAAGCGGCAAGCAGAAAAAATATATATTTGCAACACATTTGGCTATGCGAATTCTAAATACTCTACATTTTGAACAAAAAAAACTTGGTTTATTTGTATTTGCAATTCTTCTATGTATCGCATTCATTATTGTTGTGGCAGCAGAAATTTGTATTTATCATTTAAATAGATTGCCTATTACCAAATAAATATAAGTTAAATATTTATTTTCTGCATTCAAAACAGAATAATTTAAAATTATATTGAGATATATGTTTGCTTGCTATACACACACGATTTCAGCTTTAAGAAAGATTATACTACATTCGAGTACTTTCTTTCAGTTTAATTATTTAGTTAGAGTGAATAGTTAAGCAAGCCTTGAACAGGCAGGGTATGCACAAAGAGCAGACAATGTTAACCTTTTAGGCAACAGCAGCCGTTTAGCCAATTGGTGGTCTACTTTGCATACGCTCTGGACCCAAAAAGGACTCGACTGAACGAGCCAGAGATCCAGTTACAGTTTTTGATCGATACATATCACACCTGGCTTTTGGCCAGTCCCCTGATCAACAACATATCTGCTGCCAATTGAGCGAAAAAAAGGAGCAAAGATCACAGCCGTTGGCCCGACAGGCAACCTAAAGGACGAGACTCTGAAGACTTGGGCCACGCGTGCGCAGGATCAAATTACAGGGCGCATGCGACTTTGTTGGCCGCCCAGCTTGCTCGAGTGACATTGGAGCCGTTTTGGCCGTGGACCGCCGGCCAGGATGCAGCATCAGCAGCAGCCGCAGCAAACATCAGACAGCATCAGGTCACTTTCTTGATCGCCGCCTGGGCGGTCCTGGCTGCTTTCGCTGGCAATGAGGCGCGACATTGTTAAGTGCTACCTCCTTCGGCAATTGTCGTAAATCCTGCCGGCCAAGGACACTTCAATTAGGCTGAAGCGCCGCTGTCTCGTGTCGTCGTCCTGTGCTGCTGTGCTGCCGTTTTGTTTGGACTTGTGTGTCACAGTTTTTGGGCCGCGTTTCAATCGCAATTAGCACAACATTAGCGCGGCTGACCTTTGACCTCGCTGCCACTCCCGCTGCGCCGCCTATTGTCCTGACCTCGGCACTGTCCTTGGTGTCTTTTTATTATTTGCTTCCAATGTTTTCGGTTTTCTCCGCGTTTTGTCACGCATCCATTTGCCAAATGGACGGCAATAATTGCGGTTGTCGCATTCAACGACGATACCGCGACGTCTACGCCGGAACCGGCGCCTCCGTATATTTACATAATTGTCCATGTCTCGTCGTCACGGTAGCGGCACCCCTAGGGAGTGGGTGGACGTATCAAAATGGGACGGGGCTAAGGACAGTGAAATATGCATGACAGTGGAGCCGAAGCGAAAGGGAAGATGAATGACAGGAATGAAAAGCTGTGAAAAAAAACAGCAGGAAAGAGAAACAGACTGTGCAAAAAAAATTACGGGGGAAACAGGAACAAATAAAAGAAAGTTAAATAGGAAAAATGGTTATTAAAATAAAACAGGAACTTAGAAGATAAGTTGAGTAAATAAAGATGCTTTTAAACAGAGAGAAAGGACAAATTAAAATTTAGTACGCAAAGAAATTAGTGGAACTATGAAGCAGTTGAAAAGAACTTAAAAAGCGTTGAAAAATGGGAAAGATTACGCTGTTTATGCTGTATTTTGTATATAAAAATATAATATACAAAGAGTTAGGCAACAAAAAAAATTAAAGGAGCTTAGTTCACAGTAAAGAAGACAAAAAAATTGAAGAACAGAAGCAATATTTAAGCAACGAGACAGATTTTGTGCTTTATAAAGAGTTTTTATATAAAACAAGTATAATATAAACAAAGAATAAGGATAAATGGCATAAACATGACAAAAACATTTTAAAAGATTTTATTATTTACACAAAATAAAAACTAAATAAAACACTATGTTAAAGAAAGAAGCGTTGTATATTAAAATTTTAGATAGTTAAGTTAAAAAATGTATGCACAATAAAAATAAAACAAAAAAATATACAGAAAAACAGAATAAAACCAAATGGAATTTAAATGATGCAAACATAAAACGTAGAATGAACATTTGATGAAGAGGCCAGCTCCTATTTTCTAGCAAGAGAAATGTTATCTGTACTTAACAATACGACAAAGAAGTAAGAAACTTCAAAGAATAGTCAAAGTTATGTTTCTTAGACAAAACTTCGCATATTAAAATCGTATAAAAATACTTGAACAAAAAGAAGACAAGTTAGGTTTAATAGGAGAAAACATTTACGAAATATCCCAAATAAGAAATATTCGTATATAAAAAACCGCGTATAAAATAATTAATACAAAATCACCAAGACAAAGAAGGAAGAATAAAATGGAAAAGAAGTGAAGGCACAATTTTTGCAGAGTTTTGTAAATAATGAAAAACAAACAAAATTAAGTAAAAGAAAACAAATTAAAAACATTTGAGAAATGGGGCTAATTTTATTCTTTATACTAAATGCCGTACAAAAAAATCATCTCGTAAAAAGCACTTAAACAAAGAAGGAACAGTTTTATATCAGTAAAATTCAAGAAGCTGTGTTCGAGTTTTTCCCCAAAATTCTGTGTAATTTCGACCGGAATTCCTGGTTTACATAACTTTTCCGTATTTCAACAAAAACTGGAAAAAGCTGGACAAAATGAGCAGCGACGTCTGCCGCCTGCACATCAATCAGCGGCCAACAAGTGCCTGCATCCGGGCAATGGAGCCGCATGTGTCATCATCATCGTTGCCCCCAATGGAAGGTTACGGGGAGGCCACTAGAGGGTGGGTGGGGGGGTTGGTTGTGGAGGCGTTGTGAGATCAGCGCTGAATTTGCGTTGATCGTGACAATAAAAGCGAACAACAATTGGACCAACGGGGCCAACTTTACTTGATTGCCATCATCAAACTGTTTACGCGGATGATGGATAACCTCAAAAAGCAACAACAATAATCGCTTGTGAAGGCGGAAAATTCGTTGAATTTTGAGGCGTGGCAGGGGCTGAATTGATAATGACAATAGCAATGTGCACAATGCGACGGTGCCGGACAGTGATAATCACTGAGCCGCTCAGATTTGATTGTCCAGAGAATGAGTGGTGCTTTGTGGGTCAGAAAGTGGTCTCTTGTTCAAGTGGCGCCACAAAGCGTGTGACTTGGTGAATCATTAGAGAGAGAAAGAGAGAAGAACACGAGTGAGATGCAGGAAATGAGATGACGAATGCCCAAACAGCCAAGTGAAAGTGGAAGACAAGTGAAATTGAGTTAAGACAAATCTTTGGGGGGCGCCTAAGAAACACACACGCACACACGCGCACACACACAAATTGGCAGTGTCTGTGAGCCGGGTCGGCACATCAATAAGCAGGCAGTTAACCTATTGGTCGAGGGCACTTAGATAACACCTAATTAGGGTGCCGGAGCGACTGACAACTTTAGCGCCACCAGCGATGCGCGGGTGGTCGGCGAAAGAACAAGAATCGAGGCAAGAGGGAAACACGCCCCTCAACAGTGAGCATAGTGGCAACACAAAGTGGCAGCTGCCTAGGCCACGTTCGATTTGGTATCCGTATCCTGGTAACAAGACGCAGTTTGTTTTCGGTTTGGGTGTCGCCGACGATTCGTTGCGTTTCATTTGAGTGTTGCCGTGTTGCAGACCAAGCTGAGATAATTACATGTTAATTCGTTTGCTACGAATTCCAATTGTGTGTGTGTGTGCCAGTATTTTGTATTTAATCCGAAGACAGCGCAATCAAGTCCAATTTGAAGCGGCGTCTCTGAGGTGGCGACTTTGCCGCCGGCGTTCTTTTGTTGTTAATTCTTATACCCTGTACCTGAGCAACAATATAATGGGTATACAAATCGTATTAATAATCCTCGATACGTATATATAGCGTAATAAAAGATTATCGAGTTAAAATGGAAAAAACATCACTACTGGAAACTAGTTTATAATCTAACTGAAACATTAGCTGAGAAAATCGACAAAAAAATTGGGCTAATCCAAACCGTAATCAAAAATTTTTTTTAAATTCATTTTGGTTCATTTGGTTCTTGGTTTTCGCTAGGTGTTTACTTGTACAGAGTATCTTCTAGTCGTTTACTTTAGACTAGGGGCATTCAAACTTGTTAGTTGTTGTTCTTGTTGCTGTGGCTGCTGTTCTTGTTTGATTCGTTTGAATTGAGGTGCTGCGGATCGATAATTAAGCAGTTGCCAACAATGTGTGCGGCATTTAATTGGGCTGCTCGCCAGTCTTAAGGATCTTAACCTAACCTAACTAAATGGGCAACGTTGAAGCGGCTGTCAGGCAGCGACAGACCGCATTCTGAGTCAGTGGTTAAAAGGTAAATCACACTCGATCCCCCGACTGGCAGGCCTATTAATAACTTTAATTAAAATTATGAGTTGTCTGTGTGGCGACTTTGGTAGCCGCCATCATCAGCAGCAGGAACATTTGCAGCAGCATCAGCAGCATCAGCAGCAGCAGCATCATCAGGCATTGGCCTGAAAGCTCCGACTTGGCACATTTGGAACTGGAGCTGCGAGTGTGGGAACCAAATTATTCAAATCTCCAGTCGCACACACACGGCCATAATTTTCAGCGCTCTCTCATATGCATATTTATTGCATTTTTCGACGCGGCAACGCCCCCAAAATTCACAATGGAATTTCAATTCCATTCTCCGACTTTGACTTGCGACTTTAAAGTATGAACAACAGGCCGGCTCCAGGTTCAGGTTCAGGCTCGGGTTAAGGCTCAAAATGCAATCGAGTCGCGTCTTTTGTTTAGCCACGCTTTGTCTCTATCTCTCCCTCTCTCTCTCTCTCTCTCTATCTCGCCCTTTCTCTCGTCTCTTGGCCCAATTGCCTTTTAAACTTGACTTGGGATTCACAGGAATAATTAAAATTTATGTTTCTCATTTTGGCTTAGCTTCAGTCGCCGCTTCACCCCCACTTCTAATGTGCTGCAGTTACAGCAAAACCTTCCCCTCCCGCCATCCGTCTCCTGAGTCCCAGTACCGTCTGTGGCTCCATTTCACTTTCGCACACAAACGGCGCATTATTTATAAAGCTGGCGCTGGCAATTTGCATGGCAACTGTTGCTACGTGCCAATGCCAATAACGCAGGCCATAATCCTTGCCATACCCCACCTCCTGTTTATCCCTACTCCACCTCTACCTTTCTACCCATATGTTAACATGCATGCGTTACATTTAACTGGTTGTCAGTTGGAAAATTGCTGGCTTGCACCAACTCTTTCTTTTCTGCTTTTATACTACTTTCGCAAAGTGAAAACAGGCATATTGGTTTTAATCATATTGAATATACTGAATTTGAAAAGAAGATTTTCATTTCCCACAAGGACTACTTTTGACCTTCTTTATAAGCTGAAAACCAAAAAACTCCCGGCTATGTTTCAAATCAAAATATGTATACGCAACAGTTTTTAAATTCACTTCATTATTTTTTTTGTTTACAATAAAAATGGGCTCAATAAAGGCGATAAATATATATTACCTTATTAAAATGAAGATGAACAAATTTTGGAACTTCAAACATGATTTTAAAAAATTAAGTTTTAGAGTAAAACTTTTTAAATGCAAATGCAAATTTATTATAAAGTAAATTTTTGCTTGGTTCAATTCTTTTAAATGTGTTTTTAGCTTTTCTTCGACCGTAGAATATTCCAAAATCAGTTGCATAATTTTTACCCATTTAACTATGCCTTGTGGGCGTGGCTGGCTGATACAATGACAACGACACCAATTGAACGTTTCAGTTAAATCGTTTTACGCCTCTGTCGAAGCCATCGGCACGTTCGACGAGGCGGCCGCAATGACCAGCGCCGGCCTCTTCCTGCGAAGACAGCGTGCCACATCCTTGGCGAGTTCGCGTGGCGCATTTGAAATGAGCAGCGACAAAGGTTGGCAAATGAATATGCGAAATTGCAGTGATATATCATCAATGGATAGCCAGACAGAAGCCGAGAAAGAGAGGAAACTTAAGAGAGAGAGAGAGAGAGATAGAGACAGAGTTGGAGCACAATTTGGTCTGGAACGTGCTGCACAGTGTTTCCACCGGTGCGCATTACGCAAAGTTCTCTGGCCAGATTGTCATGTTACTGAGGAGTTTGCCAACATGATTGATTACTTGGTTCCTGTTTGTCTGAATGACAGCAGGGGAAACGGGGGCGGCGGCTGCGGTAAGTGCCAAATCGGAAATGCGAAAGTTGTTCTTGTTGTTAATGTGCGGAAAAGGGAACGCGCATACTCGGGTTTATTGCTAAGATTTCACACATTTCTAACGAGACAACCAATTGCATATTTCTGAACATTTTAAAAATGCAAATTGGAAAATTCGTTTGAATTGATGATTGATTATAGATTTATCGGGCTTTTCAATAGCAGAGACAAATAGGAAAACTTAAAATGCCTGAGATGAATTGCAGATTTTAAAGGGTGGAATACTCTATGAAATTTATTTTAAATGTAAATAAAAAATTACATTTGGACATTAAAGTAGCATAACTTGGTCAATGCTAAAACAATTTTTGTCAATTTTATTTAACCGTCGTAGTTGCTTTCATTCTAAATACAAATTCCAATAATCAAACATTTGTCAAAGGCAACTGATATTCAAAACGAACTAAATAAATAATTATTCACATATTTAAAATGCCAATCGAAAGAATTCGCGGCATACCAATTGACAAAATTCTTAGCAGTCGAGTCCCTCAACAGCGCCTCAGGGCGCAGCGGGAGGAGTGCAGTGGGGAAGAGGCGCCCGATTCGGATAGAACGATGCCAAATGATTATATCGATTGCGCCATTGACGTCGATTTGGCGATGTTGCCGCCGCCACGTCGTTCACTTGCATCCCGACTAAATCCCCGACAATTAACTTACAATCGCAATCTGATTATGAAATGGATAATTTGCCTGTCGGCGGTTTTTATATTCCTGCACTTCGTGCCGCGTTTTCACACGCCCCAAAAGGTTAAATTGGCACGCAGCCTGGCCATACTCCTGTGGAACGAAGAGAGCTCGCGGGAACGTGGGCGACACTATCAATGCCACTGTGCGGTGACCAACGAACGCAGTTACACCGCCAAGGCCATCGATGCCGTCATCGTGAATGCCGATCGACCCTACTCGATGGAGGGGCTGGAAAAGATCGCTCGGACGCCCAATTTTCTAATGGTTTTCGCGGCCAAACAGCCGCTAAATTTGGCCCAAAATCCGCTCTCCGTGCACGGTGAATCCGTGTTCAATTACTCGATGACCTACCGCCTGGACTCGGATCTGATCTGGACGGATTACTATTTCTCGATGGCACACAATGCGATCGAACGGCTGCACAAGTTCGAGCCGCCCGACAAAGAGTTCATGACTAAAATGACCGACAAAGCCGCATCACATTTGCGTTTCAAGCTGCAGCTAAAACATCGCCTGGCTGCCTACATGATGTACGAGGGAAACGATTCCAGCATACAACAGAGCCGCTACCTGGAGCAACTGCGTCGCCACATGGATCTGAGCGTCATAGAGAAGTGCCACGAAATAAATGAGTAGCTGAAACCAAAATACTCAACTCAGACTAAATTGATTAATTTTCATTTTTTTTTTTTGCCGTTGACAGATGCATACCCTACAGTTTCATGCTCATCGTTGAGCCCAGTCGCTGTCCGGACTATGTGAATCCGCAGTTCTACATGGCGCTGGCCAATTTTGTGGTGCCAGTGCTGTTGGGCGGTGGCAATCTCAGCCAGCTTGCCCCGCCCGGCTCCTACATCAGCGGCGAGAACTATTCACCCCCCGAACTGGCCCAACACCTGAAAACGCTCTCGTCACGCCCGCAACAATATGAGGAATTTTTCTGGTGGCACTCCAAGTACCAGATCCATGAGGTGAAGCAACCCTACTGCGCCCTCTGTCGTCAGCTGCGAAATGCGCGACGGCAGCGCCAATCGCTGGAGTTCCTCCAGTGGTGGACAGTTTATCAGTGCCCGGATCCCGAAGCGCTACCAATCGGAATAGCCAACATAAAAACACCCCATTGACAAATTTTGTACTATTTTGCGGTTACAAATAAAATAGATATTTTTATAATATTTTATTATATTTACTTGAACCTGCATTTATTGATTTTCCAGATATTTTTATAGTCGTTCGCGCAGTGAAAATAGTATTTGTGCAATGTCCGTCCTGCTGTCCGTCAGTCCGTATGAACACAATATTTTCGCCGCTATTAAAGCTAGAGATTCGAAATGTTGGATATATACTCGTGTACGCCCGCGAGGCGTGGAAAAACAATAACACCTAAAATCGAAAATCGATAAAATCCACAATAAAGCTAGAGTCACCTAACTGGCCAAGTTTTTGGCCAAGCTAACTTTTAAGCAGTATTTAAATAAAGTCAGTCAGTTGTCAATCAATTACTCAATAGTATTATTTGTATTTCAGTTATTTCAAATCAAGTTGGCATTAATCTGAAGCAACTTTTTCAATTCGTTCACTTTTTGGAATACACAAAAAGGTTTTGTAAAATATGACATTCCACATTTAAATTTGAACAATGCCAGCCGACAAAATTATTAGCGCTCTAGTCAATTTTGAAATGGTGACACAGCTGAACAACGAAAAGGCAAAGATCGCCGCCTCCAAAAAGGAGGAGAAGGCGCTGAATTGTCCTTGTCCTGAACGCGCTCGTTCACGGGATATACGTGATGAGAAATTGGATTTCTACCTGAACATTGTAAAGAGCGTCTTGTGTCTGTCCCTCATATTGACGCTGATGTGTTGCGTCCCGGAATTAACGCCTCAGAACGGCAGATTTTCTCGCAAGCCGAAGGGTCGTGTCATACTCCTCTGGAACGCGGATCGCGTGGTCGATTGGAGATATCTGCCTTGTGGCTGTGTATTGACCACTGATCGCAACTACGACGGTGGTCCCATAGATGCCGTTGTCGTCTTTGGCGATGAACCGTATAATCTCGATGATCTGCATCATATAAAGCATACACCAAATTTCCTGTTGGTATTTGCCGACAAGAAGCCGCTGAGTCTGGCCCACAATCTGCCGGAGCTGGAGCAAGGCAAATCCGCGTTCAATTTTACGATGACCTATCGTAACGATTCGGATGTGGTGTGGACAGATTATCGTTTGACGACGCCAAAAATGAAGCATCAGCGAACACGAGGACTAGGCGAGAGCTTCATGAAAGAGCTGTCGGAAGAAGCGGCAACCGATCTGCGCCAGAAGCTCCAGTTGAAATCCCAGCTGGTGTTCTACATTATGTACGAAGTGAACGATTACTCGCTGCCCGAAAGCCTCTACCTCCAGGAGCTGCGCAAGTATATGGAACTAAGTGCCTACACACGCTGTCACGGCTACCTTGAGTAGGTTTTAAAACTCTTCTTTTACTTAGATATAACTAGGTTATTCTCCCATTTCCAACAGTTGTTCCCACTACAAGTTTATGCTGATCTTTGAGCCGAGCAAGTGTCGGGACTATGTTCATCCGCAGTTCTATCAGGCCCTAATCCACAATGTGGTTCCCGTCATGGTGGGTGGCAACAATGTGAGCCATCTTGTGCCGCCCGGGTCGTATGTTAATAGCGCCGATTTCGATTCACCCAAGCAACTGGCCGAGCATCTGGAAATGCTGTCGACACATCCGAAGCTGTACGAGCAATTCTTCGAGTGGCACACCAAATATAAGATCCATAAGGGCACGCGGCCCTATTGCCAACTCTGTGAGGAGCTGCAACGGCCGCGACGCCAGCGTCAGCCCGAGGAGTTCGCCAAGTGGTGGTCTGGTTGCCAGTGCTCCAATCACACAGACCGCCAGGCCCGGTCCAACTGAACGTGCCCAACACAATTATAATTAACGCTCGCCAAATTGGAACCGCTGAATATTTGTATTTCATGGAATTTCGGCGGCACTCCATTGACGATGCCGACGCGGGCCAAAACAAAAAAATGGGGATACCCTAACGGAAAAGAGTTTACAGCTATAGCTCTAAATTATAGCTCTGCATTGAGAGAATTTTTCTTAGTTCACAAATCGTGCATATATATTAAATGTACGTATATTGAAAACAAACACAAATAATAATACTTTGGCAAACATATTTGATAAATTTTGAATAAATATTTAGGTTACACGAAAAAAAGTTGTTTAAAATAATTAAGAGGTATGTTGAGATGACGCTGTTAATGTTAATAGCAGCTAATATGTTAACAGCTGTTAAATATTTAAGTATTCAAATTTCACAGGGTATTCAAAAATTTTCGTAAAAATATTTGCAACTGGTTCTTGAAATATTTGGAATACCAACTCGTGCTCGAAGGCTGCCAAAATGCGATCATTAGGGTGACCATATCGCATCCATCCAATGTACTTAAGGGGTATTCAAAGACATGCTCTGCATGGGAAACCAAGCGCAGGAATCTCACAGCCCTGGGCATAGATAAAGCAAATAGTGAAAGAGAGTGCTCAGGCATTGTGCGACAAGAGTTCTGGACAACGAGTGGGCGAAAGACGATGTGAACCAAGACAGCGGCGACGGCAAGGTGCCAAGACCAAGACCAAGAGCAAGAGCAAGACAGGGCGGCGCAGACAATGCACGAAAAACAAACAGAATTGTCATGGGAAATATTTCACTCTGAGTTGTCTGAGTTGGACACCCGCTGCCGCTCCCGTTCCCGCTTCCACTCGGCGCTGCTGTCCAGACTGTTGTCTGTTGCTGGCACATTTCAAAACGGTATCACATGCACAAAACACTTTTCCTCTTGCCACACACAATATTTATAAGTTAAATGCTTCACTAAACAATAAGCCAAGAGCACTGAGTTGGACACCAAGCCAAAGTTGAAGGCAAGGCGATAATGAAACACCGACGGGCGTCAACCAGGGTCCCAACTCGCAGCCTTTTGGGCCTTTTTGGCTGGGTTGACAGGTTGTTTTCTTGTGTTGGTCTTCTTGTTCTTCTTCTCCTCACTGGGTTCTGGGAAGTTCTCATCACGGCATCTGCGTTCACTGCCTCCGCACTGGGGCTCTGTTTGCCCATTCTGTTATCAACTATTACAATATTTTTGTTTAATTGACAAACAGGTTTATCATTTGACGCTCCAACTGTTTTCCCACAGTCATTTTCGGTCAGGTTAACTATTAACCTGACACCAAACAGACTCACAAAACTTTTCTACAATGGGCTCATGACAATAAAAACAAAAATCCAAACAATTATTTTCAACTATGCACATTCGCAAATTTGCCATTTGAGAGATAAAACACGAGTTGGACAAAAGTTTATAAAGACTCTGTAGTGTAAAACAAGCTTAGAATTTCAGCATTTTTATCAGGGCTGCAGGCACAAACAAAATTGTCGTTTGCTTGGTTAATGGATTAAACCAATATCTGATTTTGGTTTGCTACATTCTGTTATGTTTAAAAGCAGAATATTATATTATATTTATTTATTTATTTTTGCTTATTTTTTAATGAGAAATTACTTATCTTCTGGCAAATTCTTACTAATTCTGCCTCTAAGTTGGTTTAAAATATTCTGAAATACTAAATTGAAGGCACACATTTTTTTAAAAAACCATCTTCGGTTCGGGTTTGGTTTCGACTTTTTAGGCAACTGGATTGGTATTATGATTTTAAAAAGATTGGCGATCCAATTCTTCTATTTTCTACTCAGCTGAACCGATAATCTTATGGGATATGTTGACGTTTATTTACTCATCAAGCCAAATTTTTCATGCTCCTATATTTAATTTTACAAAGAATTTGCTTCAATTTTTTTTAAACAAAAACGAAGACGATATCGAATTTTTCCTAAAAATAATTATAGTATTTTTTGAAAACTTTACCAGAACTTTAAACCACTGTGCACTATTTACAGCTAAACTCAGGATTGATTGCAGTGTTCCAAATTTCGTTTTCGTTACAGTTCCGCATTTTAATCGGCCAATTAAAGCTTACTTAACTGCGCGATCACGACCAAATGTCTCCAGAGATCTACCCGTTTAATGTCTCAATACAATAAGATAGCTTAACACATATCCAACAAAGTTAACAGCAGAAGATTAAAGAGCTTCTGCTGGGGCTGCTTCTGTGTTTGGTCTGTTTGTTGTTTGCTTTGCTGGCTTCCCAGCAGACTTGCAACGAGCGGCAGCCAATTTCTCACCTGGTGGCCACGCCGCAGAGCCTGACCAAAGAGAGACGGCGGCGTCGGCTGCTGTTCGACTCGTTTCAATTTGTTTGTTTACATTTTCCAAGCAAGAGCTGCTCGGCTTTTCCCAGCATGTCGCGGCCCTCATTTGTAGTTGGTGGGCAAAACTGTTTGGAAATAGAAACGTATCAACCGAGGTTGGTCGGAGGGGGGCAGTCCTGGTAGAGGCACAGGCAGAGGCAGAGGCAGAGGCAGAAGCTGGTACCGCTTATGTTTTTGGTGTTAACAACTCGACACTTCATTAATTGCAGTTGAAAAAGTGCAGCTATAAAAAGACTATTAAGTTCCACAGCCAACAGCGCAATGCCAAACAATCGAATCGAAGCAGTCGCTGGGCCATTTACCGGTTCCACAGCCAAGTGCTGCTCCACTTGGAGCCGCCTCAAAGAGATCGCATTAGGCGCAAATTTGATTGCCTTGTAAAAGTTCAATGGTTCGAAATGCCAACAATTGAGTGCAATTGAGCTTTTACTCGATGCCACTGTTTACTCGATTCTCGATTCCCGACGTTCTCTGCTCGATTTTCAAGTAGGCGATTCTAAGTGGTTTTTCCTTATGACCAATTAAAGATTCAGCAAGTGAGATGAGAAATTATTTCCAAATTTTGTATATCAAATCATAATTTTAGAAAATTTCTAAAAGGTGTTGATTATAGGGGCTCTACTGAAACTTGTACAGCTCTAAAATACCCTGTACCCAACAAAAAAAATCTGTTCTTACTATACGCTAGGCTTTTAACATTTAAAAGGTATACAATTCAGAACCAAAAATATTATAAAACATTACCTAAATTCATGAAAATCGCATAGAAAGGCGATAACTGTCAATAAAATGACAAAATTAGTGAGAGAGCAAAAAGATAGTGAGAGAAAAAGTTAGCAGAATGAATAAGTGAGTGAGAGAGAGAAGAGGAAGGAGCGAGTGAGAAATAAGTTGACAGAGACACTAATTATTTTTTTATCTATTACTAACAAATATATGTAATATAATGACATAATTATTTATTTAATTTGAAAACGACGTAAAGTATGGGAAATAAAGAGTAATATTAAGCTTGATGTGGAAAAAATCCAAGCGTTTATGTTTGCATAAAAGCATATATAGGGAATCTTTATGCATATATCCGCTATATATCCTACGGGATCGAAGCTGTCACATTAAATGGATAAATAGCCTTCGACCATGCATATATGGATCATTTTAGAGATCTTGACGCTGCCATAGCCATTGCCATAGCTACTCTACACCTTTTATCTTTAACTAGTTGTTGGAAATGTAGTTAAGCTCTCACATAAATAGCGAAAAACGACTTAAACGTCTCCAATCCATTGTGGGGGCCATAAAAATAAATCTGTATGCAAATGCGGCTCTAACTGAACAAGGCAAACAAGAGAAGTCAAGAATTTAAGAATAAGTCAGCATTTAGAGGAAAGATACGATGCAGCAGAAACAAGGCAAGCTTGCAGTTGCAGCAGCTGCAGTTAAAGGCCGGGCCTGCCAAAAATAGTCTAGGTGGCAGTCAAGGACTCGGCGCTGCCAATAACCATGGCCACATGGACAACTGGCGCAGAGGCGTCTTCGAGGTAACAAAATGTGACAAGTTGCGGAATTATTTTTCGCAGAAGATGTTCTGTTCGCTCAGTGCGCCCAGTGGCTGCGTGCAGATGAGCCGAGATTGATAAGCAGGCGACGACGAGGAGACCCAAAAGGAGGCCCAACAGACAGCAACGAGCGCAACCCGTGCCATATTGTTCGCCCTGTTCCCATTCCCGGGACGTGGCCGCAATGCGATGCAAGTGCGCAGATAATGCGAGCGATTTATGTAGAACCCGACAGAGTCAAGGCGAGCCCAGTAGCGGGGGCGGGTGTGGGGGCGTAGGTGCCATGAGGCGCAAATGTTGACAACAGTAGCTGCGGCAGCAATTTAGCAGCGATTACAACTGGCAATGGGATTTAAGTGGCCATTGTCAGGGCGCGATCTGCGGCTGCTAGCGACCGATAAACGCCGCATGTTCGCATGTGGGCGATCGCAGGGTTGTCGCCTGCTGTTGCCAAAGGTGGCAACTGGGCACATATCTGATGCAGTTGGAGGTGGCGCTACAAAATACAATTAAGGTGGAAAACTGGCCAATATTGAACTGAAAGGAAGTTTTACTTGGCATCGCACTAGGGAAAACTAGGGAAAATCATTGAAGCAAATGTTCTCCTGTGGATTTATGTTAATTGTTTACCAAGGCAATTTCGACCATTCTCTGCGATTCTCATGAATTAAAGTAATACCTGCTTGGACTTTTGGTTGTTATTTAAAAGTGATGTTTAAAAAGTTTTTTTATTCTTTACCAACGATTTAATCGTTTTAAAGTAGTTTTTAGGTGACGAATTCACGCAGTTGTCATAATAGATTACCAAAATTTTGCACATTGGGAAGACGAATCAAATGTTCACTTCCGGTTACATGGCTCACAGGGCTCACGTGGTGGGGACACGGTGCTTGGGACATAGGTGTTGGGATTCTTTTTGGCGGCCACCTCCTCGGCCCACAGCCTGTTCAGATATCGCTCCAGCTTTTCGACAGCATCCTCGCTGCCCTGCTCGGAACAAGTGCTGAAGGAGGAGCTGCTGCTGCCATTCTCAGCGGTATCAAAGCTGGAGGATTGATCCTCTTTGCACACATTCGAGGTTTCACTGCAGACGCTGTGCACGCAATCAATGGGACAATGATGATTCTCCCAATCGATTGTGGGCTCCACTGCATCCTCATAGCTCGTGGAATCCGAACCGCTTGTTACCTTCTTCGGAATCTGCTTCTTTGCTGGCTGCCGCTTCTCCTCCTTCTCCTCCTTCTGGTCCTGCTCCTTCTCCTGCTCCTCCTCCAAGCGATACCATTTGACCTTGTACGAGTCCTGGCCGCACTCGCCAAACTGTTCACCGGTCAACTGATCAATGTTGCACTCGCAGATGAGCATCGGTGAATTGCATTTGTCGCAACGCGGCAACTTCACCTCGTGATTGGTTATCGGCCGTGGTCGCTTCACAGTGACGCTCGAATCGATGTTGGGCACCTGCAGCCCGCACAGAACACACGAATGCGGCAGATCAGCGCAATCCGCCAGCTTGAACTTCTCGCGCCGAGGCTCGCCGGGCTTTGGATGGCCGGGCACCTCCTGTTTGGAGCAATTGCGACAGGTACATGTGGGCACCGTTAGTGGGTTAGCCCGGGCGCTCATGCGATCGTACAGCGAACGGTAGACAATGATGATCTGTTTCTCGTAGGATTTGTGCGCCCAGAAGAACGCCGCCCTATAATTGTCAAAGATGCGCGCCGTCCGATAGGCGGCATGCACCCAGGCCGGTTTCTGGTTGTGTATGGCCATGGCGTCCAGTATCGGATTGCTGATCGTTCGATGCGGTTTGCCGTGAAAGAAGGCCTTGAAGGAGCGCTTTATGATCGCATACGTGAGCATCGCCTCAACGCTCTCCATTTCGCACTTGATGCGCAACGCCTGCAACATGTCGTCCCGATGCAGACGGGTGTCATCCGGCGGCGTTTCTGGGCAGCGTGTGCGCATCTTCTCGTGGTAGATGAAGGCGCGCTTTATGATCGATTTGGCGTTGCAGGCCTTGGTCGTGTTGATGCCACAGATGACCATGATCTGGGCCAGGCTCTTGGCAATGTCCTCGACATTGTCGTCGAAGAGCTGATACGGATCCAGTTTGCGTTTACAGTTGCAGCAGCATTTTGTCTCCTCGTCCACATAATTGGATGGCGCCCGTTGCATCTTCGCCATATTCGCTGTCTTCTTCGGTTTTTAACAAACAATTTTGTTATATTGATACTCTAAAACAACAGCTCCATAAAAATATTCAATAATTTTGAAAGCTAAAACAGCAGTGGGTTAAAATAATGGAAATCTATTTAAAACCTAAACGGTAGGCATTGAAAAATTAGAGTTTGTATACATTAAACATTTTTTTTTTAGATATTTTACCATAAATTAATAATATAACTCCAAGTTTAACATTTTTCATTTACTAACAAAAATATTTAGCCAAATTAATTGCCCTAAAACTGCAAAACATGAGCCCGAAACGAACCATATTTTTCTTTAAAACGGATTGGTTTATGGATAAATTTTCCTATTTCAGACAGTCCATATTTCTATAACATATATTGATTGAAAATTAAACAAAAAAATAAGGAAATAAAAGGTCGCTAGCAACAATAATTTTAATTTCTTTTAAATTCTGTAAAATGTTAAAAACCAAACCAAACCACAAGGAATTTCTTATACCCTTGCAGAGGCGAATCTGAATTTATAAATTATATATAATCTTGGTCATCTAAAGATTACTATTCTTACTATTTTTTATTTATTTATAAAATTAAATTTTGTAAAGTATTTTACAATTTTATACACAATGTTTTAACACACTAAACCCACTTTCAAAAAGAAAATGTTTATTTTCAAAAACTAGTTACTCAATTTGCTCCACTGTGCCTGGTACAGGTAGTATAGATTTACCCATAGACCACCATCGCGAGCCACTAGAACAACAACAATCGCCTCGCTGGCCGGCTGGCTGCTTGGCCGGCCCTGCAATTATGCTAAATAGATGCTTTGATAGCTTCATTGCCCTGCCCAATCGGTATAAATAAGAACAAGACAAGCCAAATGGGTCTGTTTAGATTCTGGGCACTGTTGTGTCAGACTAAATTGTTCAAATAAATTAAGTTGTAGCTTTCAAAATAAATAAGAAGAAGAAGAAGCAGAGGAGGAAGAACAAACCCCACCATGACACCAGAATACGCCTGGGTGTGGGGATTGGGGCAAGCAAACAAGTTCGAGCGAGCACAAAGATCGGAACCGTCGCCTCACAGAGGCCGCCGTCGCATTGTCATTTGATAAATTATGATATTTGATCAATTGTTCAACAGTCGGGCCACTCAAATGGAGATGGAGATGGAGCTGGAGCTGGAGATGTCGGCTGTCTGTGTCTGACTAATGAAATGGCTTTCTACGTGTGCTTTGAGCCCCTCGCTGCCCCTCCTATTCTAAACTAGCTGCGCGAGACCCGCATCAAGTTGCCGATTGAACTTTTCTTGTATTTACATTGTAATGGCATCTGGCGGGCAAACACACACACACACACACACACACACACACACACACACACACACACACACACACACACACTGAGCAGTCTGGCAAGGCGAACTCATGCCCATTTCCATTCCCATTCATCTGCATAGCAGCATAATAGAATTGGGACTCGAGACGTTGGCGACGTCGTGTATAGATGCCTCTTTATTGTGGCTAATAGGCTCTTGTTGCTTTGTTGTTGTGCCGACGTTTGCACTGCAAGGCGCGTTCCGCACGGACCCGCTGCTCAGGTGGTGTCATAGCTCTCCGCTTGGATGTGGATTAATGAATGGTCCGACACGCCGGACACTTGCTATGGCCAGGCAACATGTTGCTGCTGCCGGCTGTTTACCATTCATATCCATTCATTGTCGCCGCAGTCAACAGGCCTCTAATTATGTGTAAAGGTGTTATTTGTGTGTATGTGTGTGTGTCTGTGTGTGTGTGTGTGTATACAAACCCCCCCGTCCACCCCTTTGCCCACCACGTACAACTACTCTCCCGTCCAAAAGCTAATTAGTGTAGTGAGCAGGATTTGAGTTTGATGTTGAATGTCGGCACATATGAAGTTTATCAAGCGATGGATGCTACTGTGCAAACCAAGTCTGGTAGCTGCCACTGGAGGCTACTGTGTGCGGGTGAATATATTTTTATCCAAACCCCTTAAAAGCCCTGTCCAAACTTTAAAACCCCTTACTTTATCAAAATATAAATATATATAAAATGATAAAATTTTGTTCATCATTTGTCATTTAAATTGTGCAGTTCAAGTTTATGCATTTTTGAAAATACAACTTTTATTCATTTTTGAAGAAAAACAACAGTTTTCAATACTCACAATGTCACAATGAATTTAAAAAACTAGCTCAACAAAGTTGCTGAGCTGGTTGTTTTTAGTTTTGTCCGAAATCATGCAAAAATTGACAAAATATACATTTTGGATTTTTGTTACAGGGTCCCTCTTATTCATTTATGAGAAACATTTATTTCAAAATTTAGAATATCAAAATTCAATCCATTGTGGGTGTCAAACTATGTAAAAAAAAGAACCGTTTTGAAAATTATGTTGACATGGTTGTTTTTTTTTTTTTGTTTCCCAAGTCTCTTTTTTATAGACTTCAAGCGTCTACAACTTCATCAAAACTGAATCAAATTTATAAAATTTAATGGCGTTTTGGCCAAGATTTTTTTTATCAATTCTGTATTTAAATTTTGTGGAAATGAAAAAATAAAACTTTTTCCAAATTCAGAATCACGAAATTATATATTTTAATCACTTTATTTTCGCTTTCTTTTGGTAGAAGTCGAAGTCAACTGCTGCCGCTGGGCAAAGTTCAAAGACCCATTCATAATGGCGACAGCTGATGATGACGCCGCTGCTGCTGTTGCTGTTGCTCCTGTGGCAAGGACCATTTGCACTTTTATTGCCCCGAAATCGAACGCCTCGAAATGTTTGAAGACAATAAAAAACAATATAGAAAATGAAAGAGAACGCGCCAAGTCATCATAAAATGCCAATGTAATGAAATAAATTGAACACAACATTTGTTCACAGCCTCCTCGGGACAGTACTTTGCGTGGCCTGTCCTGGCGCTGTCACAACAGGCAAGGGGCACACACAGAGAGCCATAACAATCAAAAAGGGCACAAATATTTTCAATAATAAATCTATTTGATGGGCTGCTTGAGGCACATTTATCAGAGGGCGCATCCCAAAGTATATGAGGCGCCTCTGGGTTATGGCCGTTTCACGAGAGATTTCACGAGCTGCATGGCATGGAAGGAATGGCAGGAAGGATGCGTTGACAGCAGGCGCAGTCGTTAAAAATCTCAAAATGATGCGACAGATGATTAATTGTTGAGGCACGTATTGGGCATATACTGGAAAGATTGTGTGTGGGGCACGAGGGGGGAAGGAGGGGTGAGGGGGGCGTCACAAGTGAAAGCCGCTCAGTCAGCTGTCAGCCGAAAACACTTGTCACTTGCCAGCGAACTCCGAACGCACCATAACTTGAATATTTTATGCATTTTATACCCTGTACGTATGGAATATGGATAAGCAAGGGTATACTGGTTTGGGGCATATATATGTCAATGCAAATATATTCTCAATCAGGGTACAGCTGGTTACAGGGTAACTGCTAGCCGAGTTGCATTACTTGTACCAGCTGGGCTCCGCTTGAGGCTCGTAATTAATTTCTGTCCAGTTTTCGTTGTCGCATCTGTTGCACTTGGCCCAAACGGATGACACCCTCGCCCTTTGCCGCCATCTGTGCAGTTGACCCTCTGTGCCCTCTTGACCCCTCGCTTTGGTCACTTGCAGTCAAACTAATTGTCCACTTTGTGGTCCGTGTCAGTTGATATAAATATCGCATTTAATTGAACCATACATAGATGTCGAACGCTTGAACTAACCTAGAAACCTGCCGTACTTCATAAAATGTAATCTTTATGGAGCATAAAACTCTTGAAGCATATAATATTTATAGAAAGAGAAAAACCATCAATATTAAATCGAATTTTATGTTGGGAATTATATATGAGACAAGTGTTTTATTTTATTTGCTAAAAAGAAGTGTTGGAAGCACTAATTCGAAAAAAACGGAACAATCCTTAAGATTCTCTATTAATCTATCTAATGATCTATCTAAGTGTAAAAACCAAAACAATCAGAAACAATTTTTAAATGAGAAAAAATGACTAAAATCTCCAACAACTATCTTAACTGTAAAAGTTATCAAAAAAAAGACAAATCTGTAAATTAAGAAAAAAAAAATAACTGTATTAAAGACGACCTAATATTAAGGATAAATAAAATAATACAACGAAATCCTTTTATTAAATATATAATTTTCAGACGATTTTATAATGAATATGTTAGACAAAGAAAATCATATAAATGTTAAAATTCAAGATATATTAAAATTACTAACTAAATATTTCTAGAAGAATCTTACGAAATAAAAATGAATATCTAAAAAAAGATTCAGCCCTTTTGCTTAAATTATCCTGGAAGCACATATGTTTGCCTGTCTCACCAAATACTCTTTTCAATTCAAATCAGAACATCTGTTAATAAATCAACACTTGAGAGAAAAAAACCCTTGTAATTGCTTAATTAAATTGCCACTAAAGTTGTTTAATTTGAGCTGCGCTGTGAGGATAATGCGAGGATTTGTGCATCGTTTTTGGGTTGCAGCAGCATCTGCGCACTAAATCAGATTTGCCGACAGGGCTTGACTAATTTTAACCCGGCCACAATTCCGGCTGCACTTGAGTCGAGCATTGGTGCAGCTTGCCCCCCTCCCCTCTCTCTGTGATCCTTTCAAGTGGATGCTGCACGCGTGCGCCGTGTCCCAAGTGGACGCGTGCTAATGGGGAGCAAAGGTGCAGGACAGGGAAAGGGACAGGGATCAATAGGGAACGAAAGGGAGCTGCGTGTTAATTTATGCCTGACATGCATGCGTGTCCTGCGCAGTCTCAGCTGCACTCTCTCTCTCTCTCTCTCTCTCTCTCTCCCTCGCTCTTTCGCTGTGTCAAAGGACACGACATGCCGACACATGACTTTGTTGACACACAGCGAGTCCTTTGGCTGCTTTTAAGTGGTATTTATTGGTTTGCCAAGCGGCGACGGCTGCCCGAGCGCATCCTGCGCGCAAGGATTGAATTACACGTTGGCGACACATTTGTAAACAGCCGAGCGAGATTCTGTTGCAGTTGCAGTTGCTGTTGCTGTTGCAGGACTACCGGCGCAGGAGCCGAGCACACGGCGCGCCTTATTTGCAGTGGCATTAGGAAAAACACACACGGACAACAACAACAGCGGCAGCAGTTATAATAACAATAACAATAAGAAGAAAGACTGACTGAGCCAGATTGCACCACTAACAGATACTCCTTAAACAGCTGCGAACTGACATAACAATCATTTGAACCATGATTGCAAGCCCAACAAAAATTGGCACGATTCGAAAAAATATCTCGCGCCTAAGTTCTTTTTGTTTACCTAGTTTTTCACATAAATAAAGTTAAAGAATTTTAAATTAAAATGTTCTATTTAGTTCTTGTAAAAAATAATTTCTGTATTATATCCAATAAAGAGAAAAAGAGGAATATCTTCTAGGCAGCCTTTGAAATCAGGCAAAAATAGAGGTATTAAAAAAGTAAAATATGAGAACATCTTAAACAATTACATATCCGTTATGCCGAGCATCGGGCCAAGCATTTTGACGGATAGTTGACAATCATCATCATTGGAAATTCACATATAAGCAATATATTACTATTATTTATTTAAAACAATAACAATTTACGACCCGTAGATGCCTTTCTCTGTTTGTTGTATACATTTGTACAAGCCCAATATACCCTTGCTGACCCATCTTTAATGGATACAGGGTATAATAACAAACAGCAGCAAACAGATTGTGGCCATGCGCGACAGATCCTTGCCCCGACAGATCCTTGCCACACGGTGTGTTTGTTTGCTGTCACTCGTCTCAGCTAAGCACACGGCGCAGATCATGAAACTGATTGACAATCTACAAATTTGTGCATTTATCAATGAAAGTCGCCGCTTGTCAAAAGGACAACACCGCGACGTCAGAACACAGGACTACAGCAAAGAAGAAAAATGAAAATCTCTTTGATGGATCGTGCAATTCATGTTTTAACACGCAAACATAAGTACGTAAGTGTGTGTGCGTGTGTGTGCAGCATTAAATGACTAATCAGTATTTAATTAATATTTAATTTGGTTAATGTATTTTAAATACTACCTACTTGTTCAATTAACAGCGTTCAGCAGCATCCCAATTGGTATTTGTTGGCAGCTAAATTGCGGTCACACTACACTAAACACCGATCAATTTAATTGCGTATCACTTTTGCATATCAAAACATATGAAGCTGCACTGCACTTTGAAATTTATTAAACTTATTTGCGCATAATTATTGCTTTGCTTATATATAGAAAACTTCACATATGTATGCAATTAATATATTACAAACAAAAAAAACAAAACAAAAAAGCACTTGCCAAGGAAACACGCCAGACTGACCGCAGCTGGAGTAAAGCGAAATCACCCACGTATTGAAATCGAAAGCACATTATTTTTGGCACAGGAAATTGCGGTCACACTGCAATTAAACACTGATGAAAACCTATGTATGGCGTTTAATTTTTGCCTTTTCATTTTATGACTAGCTATGATTAATATTTTACACCGCAATGTAAAAGAAATCACAATCAAACAATTGCACACACAATAAAAAAAAATATAACAAAAAACACTTACAATAGACCGCCCGTAGCCCTAACACAAAAAAAACTCACGCACTGAAGACGCACAGCACTTTATTTTTGGCTAAGCATATATTGACGCGTAATTTTTGGAACCGATATTAAAAAACTAGGCATTATTTTATGCACCGCACTTGTAATACTTGAGCAATTATTGCATGCCGAACAACTAAAACAAAACACGCACCCGACCGCCCGCAGCGCAAACAACAGTAAGAAACGAAATTCACGTGCTGGCTGACAAACACAACAACAAGAAAATTGCACAATTAAAGCAAGGCGCCAACAGATTATACGGATGCTGCGCGTATACACACAAACAAACACATGTATTTGTGTTTTGCGAATTATTCTTTGACCGGCCGACAATTATATTGTATTGAACGCACACAAATACTTGTTACACTTTGTTTTAAATCAGTTTCGCCACAGCTAAGTGAAACCGCGTGGGGGGGAGTTGTGCAGAATAGTTCCGAACAAGTTCGATTAAACTACTCACTTAACTGAACGAAATACGTTCCACATTAAAGTTCACCACTCGTTTTGATTGTCATTATAGTTCGCTTTGCTGCTTTTAACACAACTTATATATGGTATTAATTGGAATCATATCATATTATACACATGCATATTTAATTTGCATTATTTACTTTTTAATTTTACATGAATTAATTGTCTTCGAACTAGGTGGAGTCATTAAATACAAATGGAAATACGCTGCGCATCGCTGGCGTCTGTTGAGTTAACATAGTGAATGTTAATAACAAAATTACTCAAAACAATCGATATTTTGGAGTTGCCAATAAGACAATTGATCTGTATATTTAATTAAAATCAATTTAATTGCTTTAAGAACTGCATATATATTATTTTCATATCTTATTAGACGCCATTAACTGTTATTTTGCTGAGCCTCTTTATTTTTCATGGATTCAAATAGGAATTGCGCAAAAAATTCAAAGAGTTGGCAACTCCTTTGAGAGATCCTTGCGAATGGCAATGTAGTACGGGACTTTTACACGCATTTTTGAACGCGCCGCAAATTTCTCGCACATTTTTGGTCAAAAAAAGAAAAAACAAAAATACAAAACAACGCTATAAATTTGTGTAAATAACAGTTGCCAACCCGCTCCCCTAACTGGATGCCCGCCAGCAAGTGCCCATAAATATGGCAAATGGGTTGACAGTTGGCACAAACTAAAAAATGAAGTCGACGCCGAGGAAGAGAAAGAAGAAGAAGCGCACCTGGAAACCCTTCCACACGAAATGTGAACTCCCGAAATAGTTGCGCATTGCGTTGCAATACAATTTGTGGCCAGAAATTTGATATGAATCAAGTGCCACGTGTCGCCCTTGCGAAATTTTCGGCCACAGCTCGAAGGAAACGCTAGCTGCCCCTTCCCTAGCCCCTGCCGCAGGACGACAGATGCGCGTGTCACACATGAGCCAAAAAACAACAAGTAAGAACGGTGCCGTCGGCTGTAACCGACTGCGCAATACTCGTTCATTGTTTAATAATATTGCTTGCTTGTGCATCAATTTCTAACTACAAAATATATTTCGGTTCGTCTGTAGTTTTTGTTTCGAAAATATTTGAGTTTTGTGCTCGAACCGGTTTGTTGTGTTTTTTTAGACAAAATATGGTTCGGTTCAGGTTTAATTTCGGGCTCAAACCGGTTTCAGCAGACTTGTTTATAAGTACTTAAAACTATTAAAACCGTATTTAAAACATTTCTAACATCAAAACAGTCCCTTTACATTGTAAATTCAAACAAAAACCCGGTATATCGAATATCGAAAGGTTATTTAATTTAATGTCAATAGAATCTATAATCAAAATGTCGCCAAGTGGCAAATTTTAACTAAGACCCGAAAATTTTTCTCAACACCCAGACACAACTAATCTAGCAACATCTACACAAAACCAATATACTCTATTTGCACTTCGTTAGTGTGTTTATACAAATGTTCTGTTACACTTTCGTTTTAAACTCGGCCAAAAAACGAGAAACTAAACGGCGCAGCGAGCGGCGTTTATCGCTCACAGACATCAACAACAAGGTGCGCGAGGAGAGCAGAGTTGGAGGCGTGTGCTGTGTCTGTGTGTGTGTGTGTGTGTGTGTGTGTGTGTGTGTGTGTGTGTGTGTGTGTCGGAGGCGGCAACGCATCTCGTTAAACCGCAACCGCTGCTTGTCGCTGACGATTTGGATCGCATCAGCACATCTGTGCCCGCTGGCTGTGCCCCTGCCCCCGTCCCTGCTCCTGCTCCTGTCAGTGCCCCTGGCTCGTTCCCGTTGTAGCCGGCGGAGAAGCAAGCGTGAAATGCAATTGCGGGCCAGGACTCGCGCTGCCGTCTAGCGGTTTGTCCGTTACGCGAAATTAAAGGGCGGGGACCCTACCTGCCCGACAGCCCGTGCAGATCTGAAGATCTGCTCGAGATGTGCCCGAATTTCGTTGCCCCAGCTGTTGCCTGCCGCCGTCTGCTTGACGTGGCGCTGGCTAACGATCTGGCATGCTAATAGCTCCGGCTCCAAATCGCGCACAGCTGTGGCCCAAAAACGAAACAAATCTGAAATTGTGCAGCACAATTCCAATGATAAGCGTTAACGTTTTATGACGTCAGTTGAGTCCATGGAACACTTTATGGTCTTCGTAATTCAACACCCAAGTTGGACACTTGGCATGTGCCAAGGAAATGGACATCGAACACGGTTACCCAAAACCAAAAACAGAAGTCCACTTGAATTACATGACCAAAAAAAGAGAAAAGAAAAAAGGAAATTTTGTTTGGCACACACACACATCTTTTGGCTGACCTGGTGTCAAAGGCCGTGTTAGCCTTTGACAGCCGCTGAGCGCCTCTTGAGCGAGGTCGCCCCCTCCCCTCTCCAAAGTTGCGAGTCAATTTGTCAGCAGGCATCGAAATTGAAAATTGCTTAGCAGCTCCGATGGATTCGTTCTTTTCAATGTGAACATGGAAATTCGATACATGGGCAGCTGCGCCCTGTTCCCCCTTTTGTGAGTGCACAGGCCACCTTGTAAATGCACACACAAAACACACACACACACTCTGCATACGGCTGCATATTATGCAACATTTGAATAGAATATTTTTCGGGCTATGATAGTCAATGGACAACGAGCTTTTTAGCTGCAAATGGAAATGGCAAATGGCAATGGAAATGGTCTATACAATGAATGGAAATCGAATCCGGCATTGAATGTGGCCCCTGGGTGCAGTCACTGTCAATCCCCTGCGTGGCAACGTGGCATCATTCGATGCACAGATTTCATATGCACTCGAATAAACATATATATGCGGACAATTTTATTGACTGCAGGAATTTCAGAAATCGAATACAATGTTTGCTTACGTACAGGAGAAATTCAATAAAAGAATCTTCAATACAAAAATATATATTTAAAAAAGAGCAATACAAAAAATGGCTGAATTAGTTTTATATATAAATATATTGAAAAACTTGTGAATAAATAAGTGCCTAAAAATTCAAATTTAAAACTGATGGTAATATATAGATTAAATCGGTCTGTAGCCAAACTATTTTTTGGGCAATCTTTAGAGGAGATATCAAAATATTCGTTGCACAAATCCATTGTACTATTTTCACTTGGTGAACGAGTATAAAAATTATACATTAAAATTATTGCCTTTTAAATAAGATCTACTTAAAATATAAACATTGGTGTAATCCTTGTTTCTGTAGCAAACATTTTTTTCACATGATTTTTTTTAGATAAAGTTAGAGTTAAAAACAAATTGCTTCCGTCATTACATGGTTATCTAATAAAGAGATAATAGGTGGAAATGTATACTAGATGATAAAAGACAATATTGGTTTTAAGCTATGTCCGTTATATTGTCCGTCCGTCTCTTAAGCTTGTTCACTAAATATAAGTATTTAAACAAACTTTAGAGAAGAAAAAATAATCAAGTGCTTATGTTAGTTTTTAATTAGTGGTCCTGTTTTTCGTGATCATATATATTTAGCAATATCATAAGAAAGTTACTTAGTTTCTTTGGAGGAGTATATCCTCATTGTCCCATTTGATTATAAAGATCATCGCCTGTAATTCGAGAGTTTCGAGAGTCTTACATAAATATTCGCAATTGTTAAACCCAAAATGAAACTCACGACGACAGCTCTGGACAATTGCTATTTGCAGGGCATTGCGATAGGTGACCAGGGGCTGCCACTCGTCCGTCCGGCTGGTGGGCAGCGGCGCGTGGTTGATGAACTGCAGGAACTTGAGCACATCCAGCATATCCTGGGCGAGCAGCTGCGGCACAAACTGTTGAATAACTCTCAAATACAGCAGATTCTCCGGTGGCGCCGTCAGATCGTCGGACCTTTGCTCAGCCGCGTATCGAATCCCCGCACGATGTAAAATAATCACGCCGGAGCGCACGTTCAATTGCTGGACATTGAACAGCTCCGCCAGCAGATTGGCCAGCTTGAGGAGCTTCGCGAACTGCGCCGATGCGGCCGCCTGAACTGCATCCGGATAGGTGAGCCGGATGCGCTTGTACACCAGCAGGCAGGTGTGCATCAGGGTCATGCCAAAGTTGGTCGGATTGGTTAGCAGACAACGCTCCATCGTGGCCCGCATTATGTCACCAAATTGCGGATTGTACTGAGGAGAGGAGAGAAGAAATTGAGTTAGATTCCTTAGAATGTTTTTTGTAATTCAGCTTACACGCTCGTAATACTGGAACACGACGCAGGCGCGCATCACGGGCATCACATTGTGGAACACCAGCTTGCAGTAGCTGGCCAGGACGCGACGCCTGCCCTCCAACAGCGGAAACTGCGGCGACTGCAGCAACTGAGCGGCATCCGCAAACACAAATCGCACCACGAAACTCTCGAGCAGCTCATAATCGCTGATTTTAGTTCTATACTCCAGGGACTGAATCAAGACGCTGCTGTGCAGACGCAGCGGATCGGCGAAGAGCACAAAGATATCACAGGTGTAGATGAAGGCCTGAAAAAAGTTGGAGGAAAGCTTTATATAGTGCCTACTTTGCAGAATGAAAGATTTTTGTAGCCTGAACCCATTGAAAATGGGTAAAAGATAAATAATGGTATAACAGGCAAAAGGAGGCATCTCCGATCCTATAAAGTATATATATTCTTCATCGGGAGGACGAACTGAATTGATTCAACCATGTCTGTCCGTCTGTATGAAAGTACAAAAGCTAGAGACCTCAACTTTTCGATTTTCGATTCTCCTAATCTACACGAAGAACAAGTTTATAACTTTTCTATTTCGAATTAACCCTCGTTAAATGAATATCGATAAAAATCGATTTCAATACATGGTTTTCTTGCCATATCTCGGAAACTGTAAAAGCTGTATGCACCAAATTTAGTACGTTATGTTTCTGTAAGTCAGAGGTTGAAGATGGGACCTATGTGACGCAGGGAATTGTGGTGGTAAAACATCCTTGTGGTGAAAATAAATCATGTCTTTCTACTCACATCGCAGCCAATTTTCACGTCGGAAGTATGCTCAATCAGCTGAAAGGTCAGCTGGAGAAAGTTGTCCACACGGCGACGCAGAGTGATACATTCGTCGGTCACATCCTTCTCGGCCTTGGCCTTCTCCTTGACCCGCCTCAGATCCCAGGAGAGCGCCACATAAATAATGGCTAAATAGAGCGCAATAAACTCTTCCGTCAGGGGTTTAATCCCTTCACCCACGAGACGCTTTAGGTTGGCCAACATGGTGTCGCCCAGCTGCCATTCATACAGATCGAAGCGTGCGTACAGCGTGGAGAGCAGACGCAACGTTACCAGCAGACGTCCGGCCACAGTCTCAACTGGCATTTTGGAGTCACCCGCCAGGGATTGTTCCCAGGCATTGGCCGCAATCAGATAATTGGTGATCGCATTGTTCAGCAGCTGCTGGCGATGCTTCACATGGCTCACATTCTGGCCGTACAGATGCTCCAGGGTCATGGCGCCCACCTGCAGCACGGACAGCTGCTCCTGCTCGAACATAATGTCCTGGATCTGTTCGAGCAGCGGCTCGAACTGCGCCCTCTGGAATATCATATACTGCGGCAGCTCCAGCAGATTGCCCAGATCCCGATCGACATCGCGATATTGACGCAACAGCATCGGCAACGTGGACAGTAGAATTTTCGTGGCCAGTTTCCCGGCATTTGGCTGCGGTTGACGCACCAGATCCTCGGTATAGCGGCCCGGCGGTATCTCCCCGGTGACCGCCTGCTTGACGGCCCGCGTCAGGATCTCAATTATAGTTGAAGTCTCTTGGGCGCTCAGTTCTTCCGGCTGCAGCAGCAGCTCGACCATGTTGGACCAGTCCAGCACCACATCATTGTGGCTGTAGAAGGCGTCCACCAGGTAGGCGGCGTGCTCGTGTTCGCTGGCCCTTAGAAAAAACCGCACCAGGATCATAATGCGCTCCTTGTCCGTTAGGACGTCCTGGCAGCGATAGGGCACCAGCTCGGCTGCGGTCTGTGCCACGCCCCGATGGGCGGCAAAGATCAGCTGCTCGATGACCTGCAACATGGACTCATCCAGCAGCTGAGGATTTGCCCTGTAGTAGAGCGTGAGTAGCTGGATGGCCATCTGGCCCAGTTCGCTCTCCGAGCTCATCGACAGCCCCAGCAGGGTCAGGCGGAATTTGTCGGCCTGATCCAGGCAAGCGGACCGCAGCTGAGGATTGTTGTACAGCCGGAACAGTGTCTGGAAGCAGCATTCGATCACCTTGGGCGAGTTGTCCTCCAGTGCCTGGAAGAGATGCTTCACATGATCCGCTTGCAGATAGCACTGCGGATACTTGTCCAGCCAGAGGCCGAACTCGGCTATGCACAGGTAGCGAATCTCATCGACCACATCGCCGACACGTTCCAGAAACACGCTGGCGAAGAACTCCATCCAAATCTCCCGGAGTTGGTCGCTCTCCAGCGCCAACGTCGCACACAACGTGGTCATCATTTTGAGTGCTGCGGGAAGTTGATAGGAAAGTTGAAGAATATGATCTTTCGGATAAATCCATTCGTACCAATCAGCGTGCAGGTGTGCCGGAAGGCACGCACCTTTGAGCCTGCGCAGACCATCAGAAAATCGGCGATGTTCTTCAATAGGATGTCATCCCCAATAAGGGAAGTAGTATATAGAAGACGCACCAGATGTTGCACAAAGTTGCCGATATCTCGGGCATAGGAGTGTCCCGTTTTCATAACCAAAGGATATGCGAGACTTTTCTGTGGATAAATATAAAGGAATTAATTAAGGTAGGTAATGTCTTATAAAGTGATGTTATATAGTTTATAACGGTTTTTTAAGCACAACTTGATAAAATGAGGTTATGGATTGATAAAGTTATGTTACGTCTCAAAAGTAAGTGAGGTTATGTCAACTTTATAAAATCCGGTTATGTTCTATTAAAATGTAACTTAGCTAATTGTGATTACATTTTAAAGAAACAAATTTTTTAAATAAGGTTACAAACTTACATTGCCAAAATGTGCACTTGCTGCTATCAAAAGATTGGTAAAATCAAATGGCAATCCTTGACCTTCGGGAATTTGATATTGGCACCCGCTAGCCTTCAAAATGAACTGCAAAAACCTCCGCAGCGCCACTTCCGGAAATCTCTCATACAATTTAATCCAGTCCTGGCAAATGTCCTGAAATAATCAAATAATCAAAATATACACAGATATTTATATGTATGCCAATAAGTGAGGTTAGGTCTGCAGTAATTGTGAGCTCACCTTCGTTTTTTGCTTTCTGTCGCATACAAGTTGTAGTAAAGAATAGCCCTGATCCTGGGCAAATGCCTGTTCCGCGTTCGCCTCAACTGGATCCTCATTTTCCTTGTTGGTGCTGTCAACGGTGCTGCCAAGGGGTTTCCTTTTATATACTCAACTATTCAATAATTGTATATCTTTTACCTGGATTGAAATTCCATGATCTCAACCTCCTCTGATTGCACCGATACCTGCAGGTCAATGTCATTTGAAGCGCTGCTCATTTTAATACATATATTTTAAAGAAATTTGCGATTCAAGTTCACAACAAAATTGTGAAACTTTGCAGCACGCGGAAAAGCTATTGAATGGCAAACCAGTGTTGCCAATTTGCTTTAAAATATTGCAAGTGACAAAAGAGGAACTGAAAAGTTCTAAATGCGAACCAGTATTGAACTAGTGAGTAGCTTTTTAATAGGTATCGAATCGGAATTTGCATCGTTAAACGATTCAATTACGATGGCAACTTTGAGAATATTATAACTATAATATTTTTAATATTATAATAATATATTGAATTCTAGTAAAGAAAATTAAAATTAAAATTAACTAATTGAACAATTAAAATTAATTATTTTTTTTGATCAAAGAGTATATTTTGATTTTAAAGGTTTCTTATGTTCGAACTGAAATTAAATTCAATTATAAATGTCTTGAATTACATTCAAAACATTTAATTACATAACATTAAATGCAATTAAAAATGATTAAGATTGGAAAGTAAAGTGGTACCGTAAAGAAAAAAAAGTATAGTAGTTAATAAAAAATATGAATGCTCTTGTGCACATTATATATTGCCCAAAATTGTTGGGTATACTTTTAGCCATAAATAGCTGTTGAGCTGTTAAATCAATAGTTAGATTTCTAGCCTAGTCGCGTTTTTTTTTTAAACCGACAAACAAGAATCAGACCTGGACGTGAACTTCTGCGCCGCGGTATTCCTGTGATAATTCAATTCGAGGGCCAATTACGCGGTCAGAGTGCGATTCCCACAGGTGGGACAGGTAGTGGTAAAGGCAGAGTCAGAGGTAGGTAGCGAAGAGCAAACAATTAGCCAGGCCGCTGCCTCCGATTGCGCCCACAAAACAGAGCGCAAATTGGGCAGCCACTTGTCGGTGGTCGACATCTGAGAAAAACGCCGCCGAGGTTAAAATTCGAGGTTGAGTTTGTGGCTAACAAGGACCAAAATAATCGGCCGCTGCTCCCAAAGCCAAAGCCAAACACAAATATTGACGTTGCTTATCGCACGCGATCGTTAAGAGCCACGGAATCACGAACCCACGAACCACTAAACAGATCAGAGATCAGAGATCACCGCTGACCACCGCTGAATGACTTGGCAACATTTTTGGCTGGCGTTCGCATAACGTCGAATTATTTCAATCTGCGCTGATGACGCGGCTCCTTTCGCGATATGATAAAAAGCTGGCGATAACATAGTTGTTTTGTTGTTGTTTTTTTTTTTTTTTGGGCATTCCTGGAATACGGCGGCCAACAAATATTTGACGCCCAGCTCAAACTGAGAAATTGTGGCGCACGCAGGCAGCTGTGGCAGGCAGCTCCTGTGATTGAAAGATCAATCGAGTGTGGCCGATGAATGATCAGAAGTCCTTTAGCTCTACAGCTGCCACGATTGGCCGTAATTGGACTCGTCCAGTCCGGTCAAAATGTTCGTCCATTGTTTCACTCAATTCCAATATTTTGTTATGCGAAATTTGACCTTTGCTTTTGTTGCCATTTCAAGTTGGGAATTAGCCACTTTTGGCCAGCTGCATGTGGCGCATGCAGATTAGCTGAACTGCAAAATATTGCAGCTGAAAGATTGACGTGAGCCTGTCCGTCCCTTGGCCTTGGCCTTCCACTTCCACTTTATTAACAATGGCCAAAATTTGGCTAGGCGTTCTGTGTGGCGCCTCCCTGTGGCCATTTGAGTGCAAACTTTGTTGCATTGTTGCTCGAAGAACGCGCAACTTTCAATTCAATTTTCTTGCAACAATAAAGAGAAAGGAGCAGAGAGAGAGAGAGAGTGGGTGAAGGGACCCTCAGTTAAAACCGCAAGAAATCATGGCAAAAGTTAAGATTGAAAAGGATAAAGTTTCTGGTTAGCTTCCTGTTGTTCGCCCATGGGCGCTTTTCCTTTAGTTATGTGGAAATGTGGTCTCAGTTTACTCGTCCTTTTTGTCTCAAATACCCTTCCACATGCCTGGCTGACTATAAACGAACTACGAAATGAGTTAATTTGTTTTCGAAAATTACTTTTGCAAATGGCACTCGTAGTTTGCCGCAATTCGATTGCCTAACTTGGACTACCAGCCAAGGGATTTGTGTGTGTTCAGCTCACTCTTTTGGAAGATAATACAACCCTCAAAAGGTATTCTATGTGAATAAAAAAAATCGAAAAAATACATGTTCCAAAAACTTGTGCTTTTATGTTCAGAAACAGCAATAAAAACTTTGTTAATATGTCTAATTTAATCTCGGACTCTAGGCGTATAGTTAAAAGTAAATATATATGTCCAAGTTTTAAATATGTGTTCATATGTTATTTAGCGGGATAAATCAATTTATTAATTAATTTTATTTATTTATTAGTTTTATTATTATTATTAGTTATTATATGTAGTCGGGTTTCACCTTTAGGTTCAGTTCGTTAACCTGGTTTTCGACATTCTAATTTTGTTCAAGCCTTGATTCAAAGGATTATTGTCAATTTACAAGAAAACAATTGTAATTATTATTTACGGGAAAATATTAAATTTTCTCATTTTCTCCTTGTTTTATTTACTTTTTGAGAGTTAGAATATCTATATAGCCATAAACTATCAACAGATCTATTTCAAAGAAACCTGGCTAATAAGGTCTTCGGCTAAGACATTTCTGGAATCCTCAAAAATAATGTAAACTAAAGTTGTTTTTATATTTTTTAATCATATTTAAAAGATAAAATGGTTCGGTTCGGTAATAGGTTCGACTGAATTGGTTCGGTTCAAGTTTCGGTTTATTTTAAAAATATTGTAGTTGCGAGTTCAAAGCTAGTTTGCAGTTTAGATATTAGTAGAGGATATACTTTTAAACTATCAACCTAACTTTTTTAGGCCTTTGGCTAAAACAAAAACTAAACAAGACTCTCGTTGTTTATTATTTTATTATTTAACATATTTCGCTTAAAATGCAATTTCATATTCAGGTTTGTCATAGTTCAAAGTTAACAGCAGATGTTCCATTCACTCAGCTGTCACAATTTGGTTTTTTCCGCCCACAGTTCAACCTGCAATTACCAAAAAAAAAAAACCAAAAACAAAAAGTAAAAATGAAATAGAATTGTAACCAAGGTAATGGCCCCTTTGGCAACAAATACACATGAATATATGAAAATCAACCTGGCATGTCCAGAGCCACATTCGATTTGGGTCAAATGTGGTGGAACGATTATGACAACGACAGTTAGCCAATAAGTTTACACTTGGCCATTAACTGTTCCCAATTGCATGACAGCGGAGTATGTATGTGTATATCTATATAGATATATATGTGCTTTCATGTTAGAGCGCATAATTAATCAAAGCGGCACGCGGCGGTGGGCGCCACAAAGCGAGCCGCCACCAAAACCCATTCCGGCCAACTTTGGCTAGACGCACGTGAGCCGCAACGTGGCTAGGAAGGAGTTAGCAGGGGGCATGTGGCATACAAATGATGCAAGCTAAACAACAAAAAAAAAAAAATGAAAAAATAAAAAAACGCCTTCTTCCGCATTTAAAAACGAAGCGGATGTGGACATGGATGTGGACACCCGCGCTCAGTTTGCCAGTCTGCCACATGTGGGTGCTGCAGCCAGACTTGGGCCAAACCAGTTGGCCGACGGGTTCATTCATGAATTGCCAAAGGCGTCGTCGTCGTCGTTGTCGTCAATTGCAGTCCATGATGAGTCACAGCCTCATCCGCACAATTAGTAGGACCCGGCCAAGTTGAGAGAGAGCGTCGCCTCGGCTGCCCTGCCACAACTGGCTGCTAATTGACACACCTCAGACGTTGCCATCACGTGCTCCCAGCCGCGATGACTCATCTTCCAGACCTGGCTCAACATGTGCCAAAAGCCGCAGCTAAAGTTGCACTCAAGTCGCCAACGCCAGCGCCTTTTATGAATGAAACGATCTACACGAATGTCTGCAAATGTCTGCAGCTCCAGACGCACACCCCTTCCCCCCTCCCCCTGCCCCTCCCCTGCACCCAACCCACACTGCTAGTTTCTATGCACATTGTTGTTGTTGTTGCTTGTTTGTCTACAACTTTTGCCTTTATAGTAAATCGTGTTTTGCATGCGCGAGTAGGTTGGCCCCAACCCGACTCTCCTCCTCGCTCCCCGCTCTTGTAGCACAACTCGGGTTTTGGTATGGGAAATGGATTTGAAATTCATTCATGAACAGAAAAGTTGCCAGTCGTTTGGCGAGTTTCAAGTGTTGAGTTATTGGACATTGGAACCTGCCCCGAGTTGGGTTTTATTTTGCCTTTTACCCATAGAAGCATGATCGCTGAGGTACTTAGAAGTCGCTGCATTACGACACGTTCCACAATTCTGGCTAAATGGCCGAATGCAGAGGGTTTTTTTTTTCAAAAACATTAATTGGGGTATTAGAGAAAATGTGAACAGAAATAATTGATGAACGAGGTAAAAATAAATTTAAACGAAGTAAATAATATAAGATAGGATATTATATATAAAATAATGTTATAATGCATAAGTGGATGTAACTGACAGCTCAATAATCATTTATAGTGTAAAAACAACCGAAACCTGTACCCTAGCATTTGCACAAATTTAAATTCAGAATTAATATGTGAGTTTGAAGCATGGGATCTATGGATCCGAGAGCTTTACATGTCAAAATTGTTGTCAATTCTGGTATGATTTCTGACCAAACATTTAACCCACTCAGAATCGACTTTAATGTTGGTTTTTATACTAATTATGACATCCACAATCGATTAAAAATATATTTTATTTTTCAAAATGCAAATATTTTAAATGTAGAATCGATCTTAATGAAAAATCATGATCAAAATGCCATCAAGTATGGAAATCGGTTCAGCTTTGAGAAAGTTAGGGGAGTTTGAAGCATGGGATCTATGGATCCGAGAGCTTTACATGTCAAAATTTTTGTCAATTTTGGTATGATTTTTGACCAAACATTTGACCCACTCAGAATCGACTTTAATGTTGGTTTTTATACTAATTATGACACCCACAATCGATTAAAAATATAAACTCGCATTTCTAAATTAACAAAAAAAAATTTTTTGTTGAAAATGAGTAATGGGGGGAGTACATGATATTTTTTGTCAAAAAATTCAAAAAAAAATTATTTTTTAAAATGCAAATATTTTAAATGTAGAATTGATCTAAATGAAAAATCATGATCAAAATGCCATCAAGTATGGAAATCGGTTCAGTTTTGAGAAAGTTAGGGGAGTTTGAAGCATGGGATCTAGGGATCCGAGAGCTTTACATGTAAAAATGTTTGTCAATTTTGGCATGATTTTTCCCAAAAATTATACCCACTAAGAATAGGGAAAAATCATGACAAAAATGATATCAATCGATAAAAATATGGAAGTTATGGGATTCACTTCGTGTATAATTGATATATATGTAACAGACTTTGATAAGCCCGGTGAAAATGCAATAGACTGGAGCTGCCATTGTCGATAGTTCAAGTCTATATATATTCACATTCTTAACAGCATAACAAATGCTATTTCGGTTCCTTCAATGTTCGTAAGCAGCTCAAAAGTTAAGCATATGGAATGCCAAGTGAAATGTCAAACATTTGTGTGGCAGTTGGGTGGGGCAAGCAGCCGCCGCCTAATCGGCTTGAAATGCAGTCGAATCTGGAGCTGGCCACATGCGAGACAAAGTTTTCAGATGCTGCAGACTCGCAATAAACAAAGCATAATTCCCGAAAAATTCCCTAAAACGGGTAGCAGCTGCAACGTTGGTTGACCCCACAAGAAGTTGTCAACACTTGACAGCAGCTGATTCCATGGAACTTGTTATAAAGCGCCCACCAAAAAACAAAAACAAAAACAAAAAAACTGCAGAGAACTTATAGCGCCGGACAAAGTACATGGCTCTAACTCTGGCCCGGACTGGGCCTGGGTTAATGATTGTTTATGGCCTGACTCTGGGCCAAGTGAGCAGCGGGAACAGTCGGAACCATTTCTCAGGCTCATAACTCGGGTTGACAATTTTTTTTTAATTTTTTTTGTTTTTGTTCCCCCCCCTTAAGCACAAAGATTGATTGCAAGTGAAATTAAAAAGTGTTAAGCCGCCACGGTGGTGTCCACGGTGGTCCACAATAAAAATCCGTGGCTAACCTGACGGCACTTTTAATGTCTTTATTTATAAACAACAACAAAATCGGGGCGAGTGACAAGCAGCGCCGATAAGCGAACTTTATGGTCGAGACAAATCCCGAAAACGCAACGCAGCCTTAATTGAAACAGCATCTGGCCAAGGCAACAACAAGCTGGCCACTAACTTGGCCAACACGTTGAACTGCGTCGGAGACACGCACGTTCACAATGGCAGCTCTCGGTGCCATTAAGGCGATAAAATGCAACGCGCCCGCGGCCAGCGTGCACTTTAAACCCAGTTGTTGAGTTGGCCCGGCACCTCCAACCGACGCTAACTGGGCTTAATCGGCGCGTTGCGTGCGACACTTGGTCCGCTGCCCCATTTGGGGCTCGCTCATTAATAAGGGTTTAGCTTAGCGCTGAGCCGACTCTCGCTCCGGTCACTGATCGCTGTGTGCATAAATTATTTGGCGGCTGCGGTGGTCCCAAACAGCTCCTCCGAGGCCCCAACTTAGCGATCATTATGAGCCTTTGTTCGGCTGGGGGGTTTTTTTTTCTCTCTCTGTTTCTTTTTCACGCTTGCACAGGGTATTATCATTTTGTCGCAAAACGTGTCACAATACATATTATTCCCTTTCTATGCAAACTAGTCTCGATTTCAAAATAATTAAAAATAAAACTTTACTCCAGTTAGTATATATAAGTAAATTTAATCACTATATCATATGCTTCCTATACAAACAATTTATCAAAAATTGATTTTTTATATGAAAACTAATTTTTTTCTCAAAACATTTTGATCCACTTAGGCAGCTATGTTGATTATATATTTTATGTATTTCTTATATGAGTACCTTTTCTGTTTTTTTCTTTTCTTAACAAATAAATTGAATTTTATTTTATTTATTTTTTTTATTTTTATTTATTTTATTTTTATTAAGAAAGCATTTTTTGTAAGACAAAATTTTTGTTTCTTAAGCTATTTTATTATTAATTGGCAGTTTAACTAGTCTTCTGAAATATCAGCAAAATCCTATAAACTCTACTATACTCCAGCATATAGCTTTCTAAGAAATAATTCATTATAAGTTGAGTTGTTATTCATATTCTTACATAAATCAAAATTGTGCTTAATACTCGCAAGGGTATCTAAACTTCGGTATTGCGTGGCTTAATTCTTTCTCTTCTTTTGTTGTTGTTTTTGTTTTCTCTTTAGTTCATTCTTCGTGGCTTGTTAGCTATCGCTGCGACTTTTTTGTTGTTGTTGTTCTCTCAATTTGGCTGCAGCCCGCGTTGCTCTTTGATGTCTTCTTATTTTCGGGTTATCATTTTTTATTCGGTTATTAAGCGTGTGTGCTGCAGACCACCGGCATGGCCCAAACTGGCCAGACATGGCTCCGATTGTGGCCCATAACAGATGTGTGAAGCGCGCTCGTTTTGCCGGCCAGTGGAATTCTTAACAGGATTGCCGTGATAAACATGAGCATATGGTGTCATATATGGGGCCCGATAAGAGCTCGAACCCAGCAGCACTTGCACAATTGCTTTATATATGTGTGTGTACATATATGTATTCGTTTGAGCCTTTCTCGATAAGCATCGAAATTGGGCTCGCAACCGTTTTTTTTGGTAGTATTAAGTCGCTTGAAACCCGCCGCCTTGGACAGCATTTAACTCACATTTTTAGCACTCGTTCCGACGGACAAAGGTATTAAATATCCATATCCGCCCATCGAACAATCGCAGCAGTTAATGCTTTTCCGCATTTTCCGTATTTTGGCTACCGTTGATCCGGTTGGACTCCTTTTACGGTTTCCAGCAAAACTCCTAATAACGGAGACAAATGAAAAAGAAACCCGAAAACAAAGAGTCCAGCCAAAGAGTTATTAAAAACCAAAAACCAAAAAAAAAAATTTTTTTTTTGTGTAAAAATTTTAAAATGTTTTTTTTTTCGGTCTGTTTTGTTTTGGAAAGAGGCTGGCGAAATCTCGAATTATGTTGGACAGTGGCAAACAAAAGGATTATGTGCACTTTGGGATTATTATGAGGCCCACGCACATAAATTGTATCTTTTGTGTGTGTGCCGAGAAGAAGAAGAAGAAGCGGCGTGCAAAAGAAATTAGCAGAAAATATGGTCAAGCCGGGTCAAGAACTGAAGCCAGAGAACTGCATTTGCGATTAAAGGATTAAGCTGCATAATGTTTCCAAAATAGTAGCTAAAAGAAGAGAGAGAGAGAGAGAGAGAGAGAGGGAGAGAGGGGAACAAGTACAAGAGCGAGAAACAGAGTGACAACAAAGTTGCAGCCGATTTTAAAAGGAGCCGAAAGCATCGCAGACTTTTGCGGTTGCCTACTATATTAAATAAATATATACAAATATATATGCATATATATATCTATATATATCTATATATACAGCTGTGCCTCTGCGGTCGACGGCGACAATTTAATGCACGAATGAACCAAACGAATCAGAGCCAAGTGCTCCAAATGCTCGCCAACAGGAATTTATGCAAATCGACTGCGGCTTTCAAAACGCACGAATCGAACAGTTTCTCAAGTGCTTCCAGCTCTTCCCAGGTGATCTCAGTTTCAGTCTCAGTCTCAGTCTCTCAGTCTGTCCCAACTTCCCATGTCACCAAGCAAACAATAAAATATTCGGTTCCCACGTCGGCTGCAAATCAAAAGTCATTACGAGCACTTGCTGCAAGTGCCACTAATCCGGCCAGTGCAGCACAACGCACAACCCACAACACACACACACACACACACACACACACACACACACACGCACACACAACACTTGAGAGCGAGCTGGGAAATGTGTCTCCCCAGTTGGACAACGGACTCGACTTGTCTCAATTTCGTGTGGGCGCTGCCGATCGCTTTCAGGTGTCATGGCTCACACTTTAAGCTGACCGACAACGCTTTTCAGGCGCTTTTCCCGAACAACACAGCAGAAAACTTGCACGACTAGCAAACACCCTGTTAATTAGCAGCTTCAACTCTAATCTATTTTCGTGTATACACAAATTCAACATTTTCATTTTCCAGATACATTTACACGAAAACAGTTTCCACAAACTTTACTTTATTTTACCTGTGCTTCTTCTTTCCCTCAACGCAAGAAATATGAAAAATAATTTTTTTTTTGTATGTTTATTATAGTTTTGATATTTTCAGGGCTTAAAGATAGTTTAATAGTTATAAAAATCAGTTAACTTAGTATTCTTTTTAATTTTAGGGCAAGTCGGTGGATGTACATATATAAATAAATAAATATATTTAACTGGTTCAAGTTTGAAGCGCATCCGAATGTTAAATTTGATGTCTCCATTTTCTATAGTTTCGTTGGACATGCTGAAAAAGCAGAGCTGCGAAACAATTTTGATAAAACGGGTAAGTTATCAAAATATTTAACAAATGTACTATTATTATTGTTATTATTATTATTATCATTATCATTATTATTATTATTATTTTAAAAAAAAATACAAAAAATAGGTTCGAACCCTGATCCTCATTATTCAGTTGACTCAATGCCTAAACACTTAGACAACTCACCTACTGAGAACCTGAAATTTAATCTGCGTATGGTAAACGAAAAATGATATCTCAATTTAATAAGAGAATTTATAGCTTTTATAGTCCCTAAAATATTGACCTTTATGCTGAATGCAGATCGACAAATAAACAAACCTGACTAAATCAACTCCGATCTGATCGAAACTACACAATTTGTGCTCAGAAATTTCTCTTTCTTTCCTATTACACATGCACGCAACCTTTATACCCAATTTAAGCTCTCCCGCGTACAGGGTATTAGCACAATGCACAATGAAAATCTGTTTGTTATTTTCATTCGATCAAAACGAAATTCTTGAAAGCAAATTAACCGCTGGTTGAGCGCAAAGCTCTGTGGGAATAACCCCAACGACTTTCCATAACAACAGAAGCTGCAATCGCAGCTAGTTCAATGGAACAGTTACGTTTGTCCAAATATTTGGACATTTATTCGAATTTGGTAACAATTTATTGAGGATCAGTTGTGTGAGAAAAGTCAAATACGATCAGATTTATTCAGTTTGGTTCTATTTAGCCCAACAATTTGTAGTTGTTTGCATTTTAGTAAAACTTTCAACTTGCGATCAAATACAATGGTTACCATTTGAATACTATTCATAAGACTCATATGCAGATGAGCGGATTATGAGACAAGATCAATGATCAGGGCATTCTGTTTGCATTGATCTCCTTAAATAATTAGGGGCCTTAAGCAGCTCAACAGTTCCCACAGTCGAGCGCTCTCGTTAACTACTCTCTGCCTCATTATGTAGATCAGTTGTAAATACTTTCGAGGCGCCTTAAGAAGAGTTAGAAAACTGGGCTTACACTTTGGGTACAACTAAATATTTATTGTTTTAAAAAATATATATGTATATATATATAACGAAAGATCATTTCGGTGTAGATCAAAGGTAGAAGGGACACAACAAAAGCAGGGATCACGGCAAAAATCTTCTGCGGTTAAAGCGAGAGCTCGCAAGTAATTGCCAAACAAATTGGCCAAAACCAACTGTGGCCCGGGCGCACGCAAAGGACTTGAAAACCGAATCCGAAAAACATTTAGAGCACGAAACGGTTAATTGTCTTTTGTGTCTGTGCCTCATCGTGGATTATCCTGCAGCGACAAAGGAATCACGCCCAAAAGCGCTTTTGCAACAAATAATGAAAACGAACGAAAAAAAAAAGTTTCAAATCCGCAACGGGACAAGCCGATAAACCAAGTCCAACGACCCTTAAACTACTTAAAGGACATTTGCAGCGCCATTAAATCAATTGTTGTTGTGGCCCTAATCCTGGCCCTAAACCTAAACTCATTTGCATAATTAGTGCGATTTTAGTACAATCGAGTAAAATTCCTTCGATTGTCCACGTGGCTACCGTTTCCACATCTCTCCTTCTTCTCATCCTGTTCCAGCTGCTTCCTGCAATCTAATTGACCATCAAAGTCGGCGATCACTTTGATCAGCAAGGCTAACAACATAATTGAAGTGCTTGCTTCAAATTGACTGACAAAATGATGGCCAAGTCGAACGGCGCCTGCAATGGGAAATGGTTTAGGCCAACTCTAAGCGCAACTTTGGCTAATTGTTTTGCTGCTGCTGCTGCTGCTGCTGTTGCTGGCAGCGGCTCTAATTACATGGCCAGCGGTAACGACTAGTCAGGATCGTCAGCGCCTTCAGCTGTTTTGACGATGATGTATTGCTCCTTCTTGGATCCGGCCAACAACAATAACAATAACAATAACATTAATGGCCAACGCCAACGCCAAACGCCCGCGCCACAATGGGCGTTTTGACGACTCCATTTGCCACGCCCACTTTTACTTTGGGCTCCGCGTTTCGTTTGCGGCGCCTTTTTTCGCCAGATTCACTGTGATAATTACACATTAATTGTTTAATTCCATTCGATTGTGCAGAGCTCGCTGTGGTAGGTTCCAGTTTCAGTTTCAGTTCGAGGTTCGAGGTTCGAGTCGCGCCCAAGTCGAGGGTGTGTTTTGGGTTTGGTTAATAACTAATTAAGCAGTCATGAAAAATGCACGTAAAGACGCATAAATCACCGTGGAAGCTGCCTTTGGTGGTCCTCAGACGCCCACGTTTGATGCTCGCTCTGAAGACCGCAGAGAGAAACCTGCAACTTATCACTTGGCTATGAAATGTGTTTTTTTTTTCTTCTTTTATGTGACCATTTGATAAGAACTACGACAAAACGAGAAGTGTACTTTAGTTAAAGTAGCTGGTTCGGTAGTTACCCTGTACACTCGTATCTTCTTCCCGTCTTTATTCTGATTTAATATTTCCCAAATAACTTTTTTATTTTATTGACTCATTGTTTTGCAATTTTCCTGGTTAAAGGATGATAATTAATTGAGTGTATGTACCAATTTTAGGGTTAGTGTGCAAACGTGTTCAAAAAAATGTCTTTAATTGATTAAAGTCGGGGGAGAACTCAAATACCTAACTTGGTGTCACTAGCTTCTAAAAAGTCCAAATCAGGGCTGGGAATCTATTTGTATCGATTTTGGTGGAATGGGAAAACTTAACATTTGCAATTTTTAGGGTCATTTTTCAAAGTAAAAATCTGCAAGATATTCACAAATATCATTACTGAATAAATTTCGATAACTTCCCCATTTAACCAAAGTCGATTAATATTAATGATTTTGGTTAAACGGAGGAGGTATCGAAAGTTATACTAATTTTAGGGAGAGTGGTCGAATTTATCCGAGTAAAAAAATGTGGTTGATTTATAACAGATACGCCGAAAAACGTTTAAGGTGGTAAAGCGATATTTATCGATTTTCGAAAATGAAGTACATTAAAATAAAAAAAATTATAATTATATATAAACACAAATATGTTCAGCGTATGAATAATGAGAAAGTCTCTAAGCTCGAAGCGTTCAATCAACTTAATCCTGGACAAGAATATATTTTGGAATGAGAGATAAATATAGAACACAAAGCAGTAAACGCTCTTTTGAACATTTTTAGTCAGTCCAGGGTATAGAACAAAACTGTGACGCATGTGTCAGGAATTTGTAGAGTCCTCTGCGCCTATCTAAAAAATTTCTGTAGTCCTAACAGGTAGCCAGACAGCACAATTTATTTCAGGTAACAACTCCATAGAGACGTTTTTATTGAGTTGCAATGCGACCATTCAAATGGATAATCTGTAGGGGCTGTGGGGTGGGCGGGAACTGGGGCTGGCCTTAGGGCCACCCTGGTTGGGTGGGGCATGCAACAAAGGCAGCAAATGCAGGCGACCGCAAAAAGGCAACCGCAGAATTCTATTTGTTGACCACGGCAAACTGTGCAAAAATTCAGGCCGCCAAAAGGGGCGTGGCATGCCGCCTTAAAGCTTAAATGTGCACGTTTTCAATTTGAGAAAATGTTCAGTTTGTTTTTGGCAGTTTTTTTCTCCTTGTCTTATTTTCCCAAGTTGATGTTCACTTCTTGTTTTTTTTTCTGTCTTCATTGTGCCACATTCATACTTAATTAAGTTTTCACACCTACCTGCTGCCGGCTTGTACTTGGGCGTGCATTGTGTGGGCGTGGCATGAGAACTGTTTAATTGTGCGCTTCATTTTTGACCTGTCCCTTGCCACCTCCCCGCGCGGACGCATTCTCCCGGGATACGCGAAGCTGCACAAAAAAGTTTTAATTTCTCACTTGTCTCTTGGCACTTGCCAAGTCGCTGACGCTGACACAGGTGCCAAGGGCAGGGGTGAAGCGAGGGGAGTTGCGCCCCGACAACATAATTAATTGCAATGTCACTTTCTAGTTTTGTCTGCAATTTGTCTTTGATTCTCAATTGTGCCCTCTTTGTGCCTGTTTCTGTCACTCCGCTCCCTGCTCGCATTTTAATTGCACTTTAAGAACGGACAGAAAACTCTCGAGAGAAAAAGTGGGAAACGAAACTACTTAGCGAAAGATGCACTTAAAAAATCAAAGAATTTTATGCTTAAAGCAAGTACAAATTATGTTAAAATGAAGTGAAGATGGTAATTTTAGAGTTTTTGTGAGATTCGTATGACAAGAAAATTTTGTTCAAATCCAAAGTTCCTTAAGTTCTTTAAATTTCATTGAAAACTTATTTTAAGGTCGACATTTTTAAAGTTGAAGTGAAATTCTTATTATAACAAACCTTTTTTCCATCTGAAAGTACCTAAATAAAAAACTCGATACAATTCTTAACTAAGAAACTTTAAATTTAATTGAAAACTTATTTTCAGTCGGCAATTTTTGGTAATAAATTTTTTCTACTTTAAGAAGATGAAATATGAAATTTAATATATATGAAATATTATTCTTTAATTGATAAAGTTTTGTACCGTTTAAAAATATTCAAATATATATGAAATTTTTAAAAGAATGTCGTATAAATTCTTTTAGAATTATTCTGGAATCAACACCGTCTCATTTCTCTCAGTGTAAAGTTCCCCGGGTCTGGGTTCTTGCATCAATCAAATACTTTATTGCAATATGCAATGCACTTCCGAAATGCTGCGGCCCATAAAATCAATTCCCAAATAGAGTCATAAAAAAACCAGGGAGAGAAATAGAAACAGGTAACAAAAAACCCAGGTGAGGGTCCCAACATTGCCCATTGTCTACTTAGTTGCCTGATTTTTGTTTCGGGTTCTGTTTCTGTTTTTAATTTTTTTTTTTTTGTATCATTTTTTTATTATTCTGTCTTTGGCTCATAATTGTGGCCAGCACAAATATTTTGATCATATTTCACGGCTCAGTGGTGCGGAGAGAAAGAGAGAGCGCTTCAGAAAGGGATAGACTGTTGGATTCTGGTCTAGTCATGGCCAGGTTTCTGGCATCGTGATAGGCTTGTTGTTGTTGTTGTTGTTATTGTTTTTTAAAGCAAGCTATAACTGTTCTTGTGTCATTTGCCTGCTTCTCAAATTCTCACACTTTCCATCGTAAATCTTTGGGTTAGCGCCGTTTTGCATCATCTCTTTATCTCTTGCTGTCTCTTTCTCTGTCTCCAGATCGCTCTTTCTATCTTCCGGTTGCCATTGGGCATATTAAAGACGCCTTATCGGTGTTTGCTCATCGCCCTAATCCGTTGTTAGCATCAGCAGCAACATCGCAGTTGACATCTCCATTTACTTCCACGAATGACAATCGATTGGACACTTTCTTTATAACAGTAGCCGCACGTCCCGTTCGAAAAGTTGAGGTAAGGTTTGAGGTTAGGATAGGGTGAACCGTTATGAACAGGAATTACATAGAATAATATTATGTATTCTTAAATGAGATATACCTATTTGCTTGCTAAGATTGCTTAAGATTGGTCAGAGCGAAAATATACTGTATATGATTATGATATTATTTTTTTTTAAATTTCGCCAATTATAATCAAAATTAATAATATAAAATTGAAGGCAAAGGCAACAATTTTCGTCAGTTTTAATATATTTCTTTACAATATGTATATTTTAATAATAGAAAATTAAACTAAACTAAACTTAACAACCAAGTGAGATATATATATTTATTGCATTATTTATGGCGTCCGAGCAGGGACTAAAATTGTTATTTTGTTAGTAATTTTAATAAAGAGTTAAAATCTCGCTAATAACCGTCGTAATATTAGGAATATCAGATAAAAAAAGATATTCTATATATTATATGTACGGCAAAATATTGGTTTACTTTTAATAGCTTTCTGAGCTAAGTACAATATTATATAATACATTATTACAACATTGTGTGTTATTATAATTTTAGAATTAAATAACTTGGACCAAGTCATAATCGTTGCAAATGAAATATTTAATTAAAATAACTAAGCAGCAGACATAATGAAAAGCATGTCCAGTTCCTAGGAACGATCAGCATCGTTGGGGCATTCAAGCGTGCCTCTAATAGGTGTTTTATGCAATTGTGCAGTGTATGTGCTTAGCATTGATAGAATTGTTTAAAGCAGAGCTAATTACAAACACTGAAACACGCTGGGCACTGGCAAGTGGCAAGTGGCAAGTGGCAGGTGGCAAGCGGCAAGTTGCAACGCGCGCATGCGCCGAGCTGTGACCAGAACGGTGGCAGCTTCACTTGCTACTTGCTACTTGCTGCTCCCGAGGCGTCTCTGCACTGCGAAGATTCTCCGTGTTGCCGCCCAGTAACAAGCGAGTGCGCCAAATGATTATATGGCCAGCTCGTTCCGGACCCGGAGCCAGGGCATGTTCTGTCTGTTTATCAATATGTGTGTTTGGGGTTTGGGCTTTTCAATCGTGAACTTGGATCGCTAATGATGATTATGCTTTGTGTGTGTTGGATGTTGTTTTTAGCAATTGTTGCTGCTGTTTGTGTTGTTATAAGCGTGTTCGTTACGCTTCGCAGTTGCATCAACAGCAACAACAGCAACTGAACTTAACTTCAAGTTAATGTGAACGTCTGCAATGCGCGTTCTAGAAATGATAATGACAAAAGATGAGCCAGCAAAGTGCAGCGTCATCGCTTGGCTTGGAAACGATGTCAGAGCCATGTGACAAAAGCCGCCAACGCCGAATGGCACCACTTCCCACTAGAGATGGACGCGTGCCGGATTGTTAACAAAAGCACGAAGCTAACTTTGAAAACATGCACGACCAAAAATATGGCAAACTCGCATTTTTTTTAAAATTAAACAGTAATTTTATTTAAAAATAAAAGCAAAAATCTTTTTTTTCTGATTTTTATATTTTTAATATTATTATTATCAGTAACGACTAAATTATTTTTAATTGATTTCAAAAACCTAAACAGGATAACAGTACAAAAATTATTAATAAAAGTATGTTTATTACAATAAAAATAAAGTTGTTAAAAAATACATATGTACAATAAAAATAAAGTTGTTAAAAAATACATATGTACAATACAAACAAAATTTAAAAATATTTTTTTATAAGAAATTCTAATAATTATATTAGTTATACTAGTTCTTCACATAACACTAGCTAGTATAGACTATGTCTAAAATAAAACTATTGATTATTTCGGATGCCAATTGTTCGTTTGGCCAAAAACAACTGAACCAAGCGTTGCTTTTTACAATGTATTATTACTATTATCTTAACCTTTAAACAATAAGCGATCTTAATTGAGTTTTGCTAATTAAAAATATTTAATTTTTTAGATAAATATTCTAAAATCATGTTTAATTTAAATATGAACAAGACTTATATCTAATTTAATTTTATGGAATGGATTAAATTAATGTTAATGTTCATGTTATTGTTAATGTTAATGTTAATTTAAATGTTAATGGTTATGTTAATGTTAATGCTATTGTTAATGTTGATGTTAATGTTAATGTAAATGTTATTGGTTAGGTTAATGTTTATGTTAATATTATTGTTCATGCTTTTGAGTCGTGTCACGACAAAAACAAACACGACACGCGCTCGGCTCTATCATGGCCTGCTCTGCTCTGCTCCAGAAAGCAGCCACGCATCTCGCAAGTGGCAGAGCAGCCGCCACCCGCACTGCGCAAATGAAAAAAAAATATGTGTACATATAAAGCTATTACAATTTCGTATTTATTTTACCAAGCAATCCCTTTCCGCCCGCTGTCAGGCAGCGGCTCTTAATTGGAAACATTTTCCCAAACCCGGCCAAAGACTGTTGCGACCTCCTCCGTTTATGGCAACAACTCGAGCACGCCAAGAAGTCTAATTACCAGAAGTCATTCTGTGACTGCCCCTCTCCCCCGCCCTTTTGGATTCAAATTTTTGACAACAACTTTTGTTGAACTACAAAAACCAACAGCAGCAAGAAACACTAAAAAAATATGTCGAAAAAGGCAAAAAGAAATGAAATACAAAATAAAATAAAAATAAAAATAGCAAAGTCATTTAATTGCGAAAACGCGTTTTAATTGCTTTTGGCCCAGGGTTTCCCTAGTTCAAGAATACATGGCTAAGAGCAAACAGTTTGGCTACTTGGCATTTCGGCCTGTGAGCTTTCCCAGCATTAAAAACTACCAACAGGGGATTGGGGGATTGGGAGGGGTCACCTTTTTGCCAAATGACCGAAACTACAAAACTTGTCATAATTTGGTTAGCCAAAAAAAAAAAAAAAAGGGTCAGCAGCGGTTTACACTCGAGCGACGCCGTCTTGGCCACTTGTCTGCTCATCGTTGGCCTTATCTTGGCCGAGCTTTAAATGTCAAAGCGCGGGCAGAGCTCTTGCGGCCCATCCGGCCAATTTTACGCTTAGTTTCTTTCGAATTTGAATTTATTAAAACAAAGGTGGTCGCCTCCCCTTGCAAATGAATTAAGCTGTTTTTGGGTTTGGGGCAGGATTAGCTGTAACAATTTGCTAAGCGCTCTTGTTAGTCGCATAAAATCCTAATTTTATTTGACGTTCACCTGGCGGCACAGCCCACCTGAGCTCTATAAATTGAAATCAATTATTGCCACAGATCTATGCCATGAGAAACTACTGCAACTGCAACTGCAACTTCAACTGCAATTGCCGGCGGGCAGCAGCAGGCTGCCAACAACTGGCCATGCTCATAAATTGAGCCGGATTGTCATGGCCGGCGGCGTTGTTTTGGACATTGATTGCCAGCTTCTACATATTTTCCCACAGTGCGGCGTTGCCCGAAAAGTGAAAGAACCTCCAAGGAATTGGACCAGTTAGTAATGTTCAAATGTTCAGCTAAATTTCAGGTGTTGCAACAGCCAAATACCCTGTATTGATAGAAAATACTGTTATACTTCTAATTGCTAAAGCTTATGCAAGCGCAGCCAACTTCAAGCATATAGGCTGCTTATGCATTAGAGGTATTCCTTAAATTCAACATTCTTAAATTCAACATAATAATATTTATTAATATTCGAAATAATTTACTTAATAATATATTTAATATTTAAATTTTGTATATTTATTTTACGGTATTATTAAATTCATTCAAATTAGGATGTTTCGCTTGGTGAACTTTTCTCTATATATTTAGTTCAAAATCTTAAACGTTTTTTACTAAAATTATATTTTCAAAAAGTTTTCTTCTTTTGGAATTAAAGTTTAATTGACAAACTTAAATAACTTAATTAAAAAAACAAACTTAAATAAATTAAGTTCTACAAGAAAATGTGCCGTATGAAATTTTCTATTTAAATAAGGTTTAACAAAAGTTGATGAATAAAATAAAATTAAATACAAGAAAATTAAGTATTAGATTTTCTACTGAAAAAAGAAATCTTTGCTACTAATATAAAATATATATATAGTTATATAAATAATTTTTAAATGTATATACATAGTTTTGAAATACATATATGCTATCTATTGCCATTTACAGGGTATCGAGCAAAAAGTTATTAAATGCTGGCAATTTGGGGGAGGGGTTGGCAACGTGTGGCAAAACCCTGTGACATGGCATGCAGCATGGCGTGGGGCATATACAATATATATACATATATATGTATATATATATATATATATATATTTGTGGCAAGGCTTAGGCGCATGCCGCAGCGCCAATTACGCGTCTCTAAACAGCTGAGCCGATTGGGCTGGTGGAACTGCGTCCTCGACTGGGCACAAATTAAAATTACACCCGCGGGCCACAAGCCGTCCGTCCTGGCATAGAGTCCGGGAATAGGGTACGCAACGAGTTCGATTCTGTTCGGTTCTAAAAATGATAAACGCTGCGTTGCCAGACAGTCGGACACTCGGACAGTCGGACAGTCGGGACAATTGGACAGAGTCGCTGTTTTGAGAGAGTCCATGGGAATTACACTAATTTAAAGTAATTGGCTATAGTTTTTCACTTGGCATTTAAATATGTGTCCCGTGCTCGGATGACCGTCTGACCGGCTGGCTGGATTGGACTGGCTGCAGCGGCTCCACAATTTTAATCGATTTGCGTATATGGCGAATGGCGGACTATTAAAAGAGGGCCCCCGAAGCCGAAAATGAACTGGAGGAGCGTACCCAAAAGTGGGCGTTGCCCGAAACTGAATGGAAAATGAGTGAGTTGTGCGCGAATGCGAATTGCAAGAGCGCTCCCCCCCCTCCAAACTCTGGCCCCTCGTTGATCGCTGGATCGTGGCACATTCCAAGTAGCGCATATGCTGCACAAAAATTGGCTCAAAGATGGAGCAGAAGCTGGTGAAGAAGGCAGAGAACGCAGCGCAGGGCTCAAAGCAAAACTAATTAAAACTGGCCCAAAACAGAAGAGCGGGTGTGTGTGTGTGTGTATGTGTGCCTGTGTGTGTATCGGTACCTGAAACGTTTGCCCAGCAACCTTTTGCCCATCTGCATGCCTCATCTGCGGCATTTGCCTGCGGCAGTGCCGATCGCCGCCTGCAATGAACGGGAGGACCTGCGGACGATCCGCTCCCATTTTCTTAACCACTAAAATTAATAATAAGTGATCTGGATCTGGTTTCGAGGATCCCAAGCCGAGCCGAGAAGTGGAACGTTCAGCGCATAAATAAATGTTATGTGTTTTTTGCCAGCCACCGCAGGAGCAGGTCTACAGAAAAAAACCAAAAACAAAAAAAAAACAGAAACAGAACAACAAAAAATCGGCAAATCCATAATGCGCCCAACCAATTGTTGTTGTTGTTGTTGTTGGCACCTTTGTGGCCCGCGGCGAGACAACAAAATCATTTCACCGCCGCCTGTTTGGACAGCAGCACTTGGCTGATTGTCTGTGTGGGGGGGGGGGGGGGGGGGGGGGGGGGGGGGGGGGGGGGGGGAGACAAAAAGCGCGGGGGGGACAGGCTGCGGGCTGAGCGCCCATTATTGATTGGCTAATCAAATCATTTGAAGGCAAACGCACCAAAAGCCCCAACATTCAACGACAGCCGCAATTATCATTCCAAAGTCGGCTAATTAATAATCCCGGCGATTAGCAAACAGTTGAAACACACAGCCAAAGCCACAGTCAACGCCCAGTATGAAGGCTGCAAACACAAAGTCTACAACACGGATACCCCTACTTAGTCAGGCTGCCCTTTCTTTCCTGCGGTTTTGCAGTCGCTGTTTATTAATTAAAAGTCCCTCTGTTTTTTTTTTTTTTGTTGAGTTGCTATAACTGGCCAGAAAACGGCATTTGACTGTCTGCTCTTCTCAACACCTACAGCCACAGCCCCGGGTTCAGCTTCCCAGTCTCAATATCTCATCATTATACGCTTAGCCACAAGAGGGCATAACTATTTCATTTTTAAGCTGGCAACTTTGCTAAACAAATTATATGTTAATATTTTAACATGCATTTGTAACCCATTAATATATAATGGAAATTTTAAATTTATGATAAAACAACTTTTTTCATATCCATAATACAATTTTTTTTTATTATGTAAAAAGATTTAAAAACTATTTAACGGTAATTAAGAATAAAGTTATAAATCTTTTTATAATAATTTATTAGAATTGTTATCATTGATTACAAGATACTTTTCATCTTTCATTTCGTTGATTGAAGAAACAGGAATTAGATCACAATATTTCTTTATTTAATTATTAATAATATATGTATCTATAATTTATAAATCTGCATTGATATTTACATCTCTTTCATTTATTTCGCTTTTTTCTAAATAAATCCTTAATTTAGTTGCTCTCAACTTAAACTGATTTATGAATTGCAATCACATTTTAAACATAGTTGAAAATTACATTCGAATTTAATTCGTTTAAATAGCTTCTGAAGTGTATTTAAAATTCGGCTTGTTTCTGTTCGGATTTTCTGTTGATTTCATTTCATTCATTTGTTTGTCTGGCTGTGGTTTTTTTAATTTTCACATTTTTTTTTTGTATTTTGTTTTTATTTTATTTTGGTTATTCGGCATTAATTAGTCGCTTTCGCGTGGCCATTTAAGGTCCGCCCCGGAACCTTCGGTAGGAGGTGTGCCCTAATGAGTTGAGGCGGAGGTGCGGGCGGCCACGCCCCCTACAGCACAGTTGTGGCCAGAGGTGTACTTGATGGGCCGTCCCACAATGTTTGCTCAAGTTAGCCAACTAAATAAGTTTATTAGCCCGATACGAAGGCGGATCGAATCTGGCCAGAAGCTGCCCAGAAGAACGGGTTAAGCAGCTGTGTGTGTGTGTGTGTGTGTGTGTGTATGTATGTGCACACACTCTATGAATTGTTTAAGAGCCTATTAAGCATACATTATGGGGCAATAAACTGAAGTATTTTTTTTGTACTCAAAGCGACTCATTAAGCGCATTTAATGCACAGGACGTGAACACGGTTGAGCAGAAAGTCCACTTACGAGATATTAAAGGGAGAAAAAGAAAGAGAGAGAGAGAGGGAGAAAGTTGCAATCAGAGTGAAAATAAATATAAAAATAAATAACGATGTAATTGCAGATTTATGCCATGTTCTGAAGTGTTTGCTCGGCATGCAGTTGACAAAAAAAAGGGGGGGGCGGCCAAGTTAATCCCCACCTGACCGCATATGAACAGCGTCCATTTGGGCCAAGGCCTCAGCCACCTGGCTGACCATTTGCCCGGCAGCCACTCATTAAAATGGGGGGGGGAAGAAAAAAAAATAATATATATTAAAATGTCCTGTCATGTTTTACGAGATCGTACAGCAAGGATAACGCTCAATTTTTAAATACACTTTAAAAATCAGCTTCATTTTGCAGCAACAGCTTTTTGTGGATTAAAGCCATAAGCCATGGGTATTTCTTTATGGCACGCCTAACGCCAATTGAATTCAATTTGAATGAATAGCTCCGAAAGGCCCCAAATTGAATTTGATTTCGACAATTTGGCAATTTTGGGCGGATTCAATTTCCATAATCAGCAGCGGCCAATGGGCATGTGAAATTAAATGCCAATTAAATTGGTAAACGGAAACTGCAAACAGCTAACTGATGTTCAATTTTGGGATTATATTGACGGACTCATGTCAGCGAATATTTAAATTTATTGAAGCAAATATTCCATAGTACAATTTTGATTAACTAAATACCTGGTTTCAAGTGTGTATAAAAAAATATTCAACATTTTCTATAAACTAAATTGTTCCTAATATAAGAAACAATCTTAAAATAATTTAAATCATATTTAAGTACTTAAATTATGTTAAAATTATTGTATTTTTATTTAAGTATTATCAGTTATTGCCAATTAAATTGAGCAACGAAAACTGTCAATAGCTACAGTCTTCGTTGTATATATAGTTTAACATTTTTAAAGACCATTTTAAATAATCTTTAAACAATATTTCCTTTGAGAATTTAAAATTTTATCAGAAAGTTTATTTTCTTTGCTAAGAATTTAAAATAAATTTTTGTTTAATTTTCCCCCTTAAAATATTCTCAAAACTCAGCTTTTTTTAAATTTAAAACAAAAATTTTGGTAATATTATTTATATATTTATATTCTTTTAATTTATTCCATTAGTGTATATATTCCTTTTGTATTTTATACAAACGAAAGATCAGCAGCAGCAAATTTTTGAATTTTTTGTATTTATTTATTCCCCCTACCTTATTTCGCTTCTCTCTTTCTGTGTCGTCGCAACAGCGCTTCTTCCGTTAATAAAAATTCATGTTTATTGCAAATAGTTGACACAAAAGGCAGGATTTTGACTTGTCACCCATCACATGTTGCGCCACAGGCAGTGGCAGCATATGGCCGGGATCAGAACCAAGAAGCGGCAGCAGCAGCACAGGAACCGGACTAGCGGTAAACAGCTGTTGCAGTTGCAAGTCGCGTGGCATTTAGAAAAGTGAAGGAGCGAAAGTGAAGCTGAGACGCCCCAAGGAGCGTGCTTATCACAATTTGTTATGAAACATGCCCGCCAAAAGACCAGGACAGACAGACAGTAAGACAGACAGACAGACAGAAGGAGAGAGGGGGTCCTTTTTCCCTGTCAGTTGTCAGTCAGTAGCAGGAGGACGCACTTCATCTAATGATGATGCTGTCAGATTTGCATCGCTTGCCGGCTTTTCACAACAGTTGGTTGAGCCGAGGACGCATTTTCACTTTTCCGAAATGAAAAGTGTTTTCTTCAATAATTTTTTGTAAATTTAATTTGGCTGCCGCAACAGATGCCACACAACCGAGCCTCCTTATCCTGCATCCGAAATTCGTTTTGTTTTGTTATCGAAAATGAAAATTAGTTTTGACGCTGTTATGACGGCTGCTGCTGCCGTGGAAAAAGAGAGAGAGAGAGAGAGAGAGAGAGAGAGAGAGTTGTTGCCTTGATTGAGGTCCTTAGGTTTTTGTTAATTTGACTGGCCCGACTTGACCACTGACCCCGCTGGCCATATGGCCAAGATCGTGAAGCGTGCCCCGCACACGAATTCCGGGAACTGTTGCTGCCCAAAACCAATCATAATATATATTCCCAAAAATTGAGGCAGACTCATTAGGGGTGCTCATTATTTGTCTGGCTTCAAATATTAGCATGTGTTCGATAGATTTTGACACTCACTTTAATGAAGAAACTCTCTTAAATGAGTTTCTTTCTAATGGTTAAAAAAACAGCTACCAGTTAAAGAGGGAATTTAGCGTACAGAATCGGGAAGACAAATGGTTTCAATAAAATTTGTATTGTTTGTTATAATTTTTTAACATCCATGTGTCGTAGTTAACAACATCGAATTTTTCCAATTTTTACTCGATAATCGACTTAAATTGATCGATTTTTTTCCGATAGTGTCTATATCGGCTATATAACATTTATACATATACATAATATTATATGCTAGTTTAGCGTCCTGTAAAATTTTAAAAGCTTTTGACAATACACGCAGCAGTTAATCAATAAAATGTTGTCTGTAGTCTTGCGGCTTTATGTTAATTGTCTAGCAAGGCAATTTAGACCCCTCTATGCGATTCTCAAGAATTCAAGTAATGCCTGCAATCTTCTGGTGTTTTCAGTGATGTGTGTGTGTGTGTTACTTAAAAGTTAAATTTGAAAAGTTGTGCTTTTTATGGGTAAGTGGCTCTCACTTAAACTTCTCTCTCGTTTTCAATCTCGCTCTCTCTTTTATAACTCTTTCTCACTCTCTCTTTTTCGCTATACTCTACTATACTATTTTCATACTGTCTCTCTCTTTCTTTCTCTCTCCCTCCCTATCTCTCACTCTCTTTCTCACTCTCACTCTCTCCCTCACGGCCACTCTCTTTCTCTCTCATACTGTCTATCTCTTACTCTCTCTCTCTCTCTCATTCTGTCTCTCTCTTTCTCTCTCTCTCTTTCTCTCTCTCTCTTTCTCTCTCTCTCTATCTTTCTTTCTCTTACCCTCTCTCACTCTCTTTCTCTCTCTCTCTTGCTCTTTCTTTCTCTCTCTCTTACTCTCTCTTTCTCTCTCTCTTACTCTCTCACTCTTTCTCACTCTTACTCTCTCTTTCTCTCTCTTACTCTATCTCTCTTTCTCTCTCTTACTCTATCTCTCTTTCTCTCTCTCTTACTCTCTCTCTCTCTTACTCTCTCTCTCTCTCTCTCTTACTCTCTCTCTCTCTCTTACTCTCTCTCTCTCTCTCTCTCTTACTCTCTCTCTCTCTCTCTCTCTCTTATAACTCTCCTCTCTCGCTTTTTCTCCTATTTTAGTTTTAAATAGTGTATAATTGTATAATGATATTTCATTATCCCAAAACTGGCAACACTTTCATTGCAAATAGCAAATGAAAACTTTGCATTTTAATTCTCTGCTAATTTTCACGTTCACTGCAAACTGTTTCCCTCAAAATTGTGATTCACAGTCGCCGGCACCGCAGGATATGCGATGAATGGGAATTGTTAAATTACCCGGGCCAATTTCCATTTGTTGATGACACGTTTTCACACACACTCACATGGAGACGGACACGGAGACGGCGACGGACAAGGATATAAGCATGTGCAATATGCATGAACGTGTCCTTTGCCAGCATCGCTAATGCCACAGATAACAACACACAGAAAGAGTCCCAAATTTAATGCGAATTAATTTCCATTTTTTTTTCTTTGGTGTTGTGTTGCTTTCACAAAAACGTGACCGGTTCCAGTCACAATCCCTGGCTCGGAATGTGTGTCACGGCCAGGCCATGACAAATCGCAGCTCGTGAGCCGAAGAATCGTGCGTAGGTCGATTTTCAGCATTTTCCACATTTTTTTCACAGACAATGGCACAGCGTGAGTTTGGGCCACGCTTGGGCCACCGTGGACGGTAAATGGAAAACAAAAGTGCATTTAAACCGATTGTGGAATTATTACGCAAAATTGAGTTGAACCCGAGATTAGCCTCCGGGGTGGGTACCGAGACTGGGCCAACCCTTCAATATTATTCGGCCTAAAGCCAAATAAATTCATATTAGCTGTACGAACGCGTTCAGTTGGAAGCGGTGGAAATTATCAGCACGCGATTGAGGCAACGGCCTGTTACTAATTACCCCCTCCCCCTTGCCCCACACACACACGCCCCTCGTTCGCTGCAATTGCAGGCAGGTGCAACAACTGCAACTGCAGCCGCCTGATTGAGTTGCACTCGCTCTCTCTCTCTCTCTCTCTCTCTCACTCTCCCTCTCTCTCTCGGGACGACACGGTCAATGGCTTGAACGCGACTTTGGGATCGTCGCGAGCGGCGCGTGCTTTACTTGGCCCAAACTCGGTGGATTCGTGTGCGACGCTTCCGTGCGCCAGCTGCAATTTGTGGCTCACTGCAGCAGCAGCAGCAGCAGCAAAAAGGGCAGCAAAAAAGGCAGCCGGAACGTCGATGGGCCGAACATTCAAGAAAAAGTGAACACAATTTAAGCATAACAACTGTTTAGCTCACGCCCAACGAATTGAAAATGCCCTTATCCAAACATAAATATTAATTAATCTGAGAATATCCTAAAACTAAAGCGTGTTCTTAGCAAATATTCATTCTTATTCTTTCGAAAATTCTTTCGAAAATTTAGATATAATTCAAACTTGCAAAATAACTTAAAGCCCAAAAATTAAAATTTAAATTAAAAATGTAGAAACCCTTTTAACAAGCACTTCATTCATTTCATTCCGATATACGATGATTTCTTTAGACCAAACCAATTTGCTTATAAATGCAAAACTTAAAAAAAGCTGGTAAATTAAAAAAATTAAAACTGAAACTTGTTCGTTGAAAAAAACAATTTGTACTGTTTTGTATTATATATAAAATTAACAAGTTCAATACAAGATGCCCACAAAAAACGAGTTGGACCTAAAATGCTTTGAATTGGATTGGAATTTTTCGAATTCCGTTTTTCTTAAACAAAAACTTAAAATTATTAATCATATTTATGCTTATTTTAAATGAAAACCCCTGAGAATTACTAGGATTGCTATATGCTTTATTTATTAAAAAATATCGTATACTTCTTTAGTTTTAAGAAAACAAAAGAATATATTGTAGCTAAAAAATATTTTAAAAAATCAGTTTTAATGTGTAAACTCCTTGAAACAACTCAGGACTCGGCTTACTAAATTTAATAGTGATATAGAAGCGCAATTCCCATTAAATTAACCCATAAATACTCTCATTCTTCACTCACTTCCATAATTATTTGCGACGAAGAGAACGTCGCAAACAGCATTCAATTGTTATGATACCCGCTGTAAAGATGTTTTCCATAATGTTGATACAATTTCAGTAAAAACAAAAACGAGAGGCAGCATTTAAAAGGCCAAGCGAGGCGTTTTACCGGCAATTATCGCGCTGATGGGCAGGAAGAGTGCTCTGAGAGGGGGGAGGGGAGGGGCTGCCGGAGGGGCGGCGCTACTTTAGCAGGAACTGTCCAAAGCGCTATCAAGCAGCTCGAGCCTCGCATCGATTCGGGTTCATTAAAAACCACAAGAAAAAAGTTTAAAAAAAAAATAAAATTGAAGGAAAAAACACAAAAAAAAAACAACCGAAAATCGTCGAAAAACATAAGCGCAAAAACCAAAGGTCCGCGTCGAAAACGAATCGAGAATCGAGACAACAGTTTCATTTTCGGTTTCGGTTTTTTGGTTTTGGTTTCGGTTTCTGTTTCTGTTTGGGATTCGGATTCGTTTTGGCCCTTCTGCCTGCAACCTGTTGTCTGGCTCGCGTGTTGTAATTGCCCATCGACGTCTGCAGCATCTGGCGGCGCAGTTTATCGTCTCAATTCCCCCCCTACCCCCTAACCCCTCCCTATTTTCTCCACTTCAACCGCAGTGTCAATAATCGACAGCTGCCTCGGCATTTATTTTTTGGGGGTCCATTCGGATGCGACTCCCCCTTTTACATAACTTTGCCCGAAGGGGCAAACTGCCAGCCGGCTGGCAGGCTCCACACCTGCCTGTTCCTCCCCTCCCCCTCTCCCTCATCATTCTCCCCTCCCCGTCGTTTAACCGCCGCACGTTTTTCACATTTTACCGCCGTCAATTTTTTGAATGCAGCTTTCAATTAGCCGCCTGCTTCTTGTAATGAATGCCGACAACGTTGAAGCTTCAAGTGACGACTTGTCGAGTCTTCAGTGGGGGCTTGCCGAAAGGAAGGAAAGAGGAGGCAGGGGCTGAGGCAGGCAGCAAGTGGGTCGCTGCAAGCACGTGCCACATGGGGCAGCAGCCATGCGCCAGGCGGCTTTAAGCCAAGCAATTTACCAAAGATTGACAGCATAATCCATCATTGGCAGCCACCGAAAGACGAAACGAGGCGAGACGAGAGGACGGAAGGAAGGTCTCCCTGCAAGTGGAGAGGGTCCAGTTGAGGCCGTGGCCGAGATAATCTTGTAACTGGTAGCTGGGTTTTCACGACAGCCCAACAGGTGCATATGATATTTATGGCAGCTACGCCACGAGGCAACCCATAAAAAATGGCTCTTAATTGAACTGACGGTCTGAAAGGAGTCGCTGTCCAATACAGCAGAGAAATCCTTGCGTTACGAACAAGGAAACTGGATTTGGGCTATTTTATCGGAGTGAAAACCTTAAAGGATATTGATCATAAAAAAGAAGAGAAATTTATTTTAGGACTACAGTTGGGAAGTTTACTTAAAAGGTAACTTAACGAGAAAAAGAAATGATTCAATATTGAATAAATTCTAAAGGAGAGCTTCAATGGGACACGCAGTAGGATCCTACATTCTAAAAATGTCAAGGAATATTTAAAAAAAAATTAAAAGTTTACAAATATTATAGTAAGTAAATTTATATACAGTTTTTTAAGTTCTTAAGAAGAAAGTTTAAATGTTCTTAGCTTTATTTACTTACTCGACTGTTAAATAATATTCAAATGCTTCAGATAACAGTATTCATGAACTTTATAATTTTTATTATTATAGCTAAAATTGCTTATATAATAACTCTTAATTTATTTAACGCTAAGAAACATAAAACATTTAACATTAAAGCCTCGTTGAAATTTTATTAAAATATTCCTAAAAAAAATATTAAACCGTAAAACCACATGGGAAAAAATGAATAAAAGCAAATAACATATTCTTAATTAAAAACAAAACACCCCTTTAGAAATATTAAACTTAAATGCAACAGCAAAAAATTTGAATAAAAGCCAATTAAAAATTCGTAACTAAATATCCTATATAGAAATTAAACTCGAATAGCACAAGCAAAAAAATATAAGAAAATCCAATTAAAATATGCGCAATTAAAAACGTAAGAGCCTTAAAAAAAACTACTTCCACTACAACAGAAAATTCTAGGAAAATGAAAATAAATACGTTTAAAGGAGTTTTCTTGCGCTCGTTCAGATGAAAAACTGTTTGAATTTCGGTTGAAAATGTTTGCCAGCAATGTTTGCGCAAATCCGTAATTAAAATTTCGTTGATAGCTAACCGAAAGTCAAGCTGCAGTTCATTAACAAGCAAGGTCAGAACGGGTTGAAGGGGTAACGGAAAAAGGGGGCGAAGACTGTGGCTAACAAGGAGCACAGGATATCCATTTGCCTGGTCAGCGTGTCGCGTAGTTCACGCAAATTAAAATTAAATTACAAAGCTGACTGCAGCTCAGCCAGAGAAGAGGAGCGCTGGGTAATCTCCCCTCCCCCCCCCCCCCCCCCCCCCCCGGGCCCCCCCCCCCCCTCTGGCCACGTATTCGATTTCAAGTGCAGCACAAATGTCAACGGCTCAGCGCTGGAGCGGGTGCGTCTGGAGGGCAGCAGACGCTCGCCAGACAAACAAACGGACAAAAAATAATAAAAGGGGGTAGGAAGGTGATATGGCCAGCTTAAGGCTGGAGGCCACACAAGTGCAGGCACTCCACGTGCATTTGGCTTAAGCTGCAGAAGGGTTGTCCAAGGGGAGGCGGGTCAGAAGAGGGGCCAAAATTTGGTTTGAGTTATATTTGAAGCACTTGCGGCTTGGAATAACAATATTTCAAATTGGACCAGCTTCCGTTGGCAATTCTCGAGCAACTGCAGCAAAATGAAATGCAATAAAATGCCAAAAAAAATAAAAAAAAAAAAGTTTTCTAAGCCCCCCTTCGAGCAACAGCTCGGCGCACAGTTGGACCGAAAGTCGGCGAGAACTTTTGTAATAAAATGTTCATTAGTGTGCGCCAGCTCCTGCTGAGCTTTATCGTCTCCTCATCCCTGGAGTGTCTCTCTCTCTCCTCCAACCCTGCCCCTGCACTCCGCATGTGTGGCCAACTGCAGCAAGCGGATGAATTGCAGTTTTAATGTGTTGGCCGCACTTTAACCAACCGGGCATCAGTTGCAGGAGCAGTTTGGAGCTGAAGCTGCAACTGGAGCTGGGGGGAGAGACAACTTTGGTTGGTTGCGTGGTTGCTGACCAGAGACGGCAACTTTGGCCGCGTAATTAAAACCAAATGCATCCCAATGTTGGGACAAGTGCCCTTAAACTGATTAGCGCTCAAAAGTGCCGGAGTGCTCCACAACAGGGATCAACAGGGAGCTGGAACAGCTCTGAAAACTGGCAACTGGGTAGCAACATCATAACTGGGTTGCTCGCATTTTTAATGTGTTTTGACTCCCGTCAACATTGTCGCTGAGTTGCAAAATTGCTTGGTCAGCAATAAAATAAGCCGCTTCAATGAATTTTATATAACTTGAGTGGGTTGCGGGGTGGGTGGGGTTGCCTAGGGGGGGTGAGTTTACAGCTGCTCAGCTTAATCGAGATATGTAATGTTTATTTATGACATCAACTGTTAGCAAATTTATTATTAAAAGCTCAAAGGGAATTTAAGTTACGAGCTACACGAAAACAGGACATAAGCTGAGAAATTCAAACAGTCTTAAACAAGTGTTTCAACTTGTGTGCGATTAAAAGATACCCTATAATCTATTATATACAAACTATAAATTACTGTAGTAATAATCATACGTTAAATAAATTTCACTCATAATACTAAAAAATTTGTGAAAATTGTTGTATGAAATTTATATTTTATTTTAAAGAAAATTGTATGAAATTTATATTTTATTTTATAGAAAATTTTTGTATGAAATTTATTTCTTATTTTATAGAAAAATAATTGCAGTTATTTTACACTTTTATAACCAAACAAAACCTAATTCTCAATTAAACTAATCGGCTTTAACTGGTTTTCTGATTGAAAAATTAATGAAATATTTAAAGTGAATTAAAGGTTAAAATAAAATAAGACTTTCAATTGAAGTGAACTTTTGTGCGCCAATCAGTAAATCTGTAATCTTTATTTGCATTGCTTGACTTATTCGGCAACTATTCGAAGCATATATATTCACGAATCAGTTGCACTCGACTGAGTAGCTGCTTCATTTCGCATTCGAGTTGAAGTAATTTCTTAATTACAAGTAAAATGCTGCAAACTTTGTTAGCAGAAACTTTATTTCGGGCTGCTGAGCAAACAACACACGGCAGACAAATAATGAACAACTAAATAAATGCCAAAAAAAAACACACACACATTTATTTAACGAGTTTATGTAAAACAAAACTGAAATGTAAACAAGCCAGATTCTTCTTGGCCATGGTCAAAATCGAAGTCAAATTGCAGTTGAAACTAATTCGATGCACAAATTAAGCAAAAGTAAATTTCCATTTGAATGTGGGTTGATTGAAAATGGGGAAAGAGGGGAACGGGGAAGGGGGGAAATGGGGAGGAGGTTGTTCCCGACAGAAATGCAAATTTCTCGTTTGCACAGCTCCTTGAACAGTCACAGGACTCGAACAGCGACAGCCAATTGTAAATCGCATTGGCAGCGAAATTGAAAAAATTATTGATTGAGATGCAGACTATATATAACTATATATATATATAGAATAATGGCCAAGTAATGAGACTGTCCGCTACATAACAGCAAGAAAAGGATCTGGTTGTGCAGGACTGCGGCTGACGAAGAGTACTCAAATTTATCTATTGGATTAGGTTCCTTTTGTGGACGTCATTATTGCCAATGCCAAAGACAAATTGGAAATTTATTGTTATTGTCAGAGCGGGAAAAAGGGAAAAGGCGAGCAAGAAACGATAGGAAGAAAATACACTCAGAGAATATTTTGATATTAACGCTGGTATAACTGGAACACAATTTGGAAATTTAAATATTGCTGAATGAAATATGAATTATTTTAAAACGAATAATTTAAAGTTTTCTTTAAAAAAATTATAGAAAAGCCAACAAAAAATTTGCATAATAAAAATAAGCACCAAATTTAGGAATTTTGAATTTTAAGAACTAGTGGAAAATAAAAATTAAACAATTATTTAATTATATTTAATGTTTATTCAGCTTGGAAAATTTTAATAATATTTAAGCACATAATTACAATATTTTTCTCTGAGTGCAAAAATTGTAGAAATGGATAATTTGTTTCACAGAGTTTATTCCACTGAATATGCATAATAAAAATGCCAATCAATGAACTGCAACGAGCGAGTCCTGCGAGTGTCCTGCCTGGTTGTGGGTGCGGGTCAGTTTCGTCTATAATTGAACATAAACATTGCATTCAAGTAGTAATTGTTAAAATTATTGTGCAGCCTAATCCCAAAGCGAGCCCAACTGGACAACGTACGGGGAACAGGGTCAGAAGGTCCTGCATTAAGCAGGACATTTGTATGCCAGGCATTTTGTGGACCGCCGTTTGGCGTAGTTTTTCCCAGGATAGTCGCCTTAAGCTGAGTTCCATTTGGCCGCCTTTGTTTCAGTTTGTTGATTCAAGGACTTTGGCCAACGAGAATGGAGAAATGTGAAAGTTGAAGATCTGGGAAATGGGAAATGGGAAATGGAGAGCAGAAAAGTCAGCAAAACATCAAATGGCAAATTTGAATTGGCATCGACTTGGCAAATTCCATCGCAATACGTAAATAAACAGAGTTTAAATGAATGAAATCAATGGCATCAATAACAGCTCGAAAAGTTCCTTTACAACATAAACATACTTAGAAACAGCAACGAGGATAACGGATAAATGATAATGGCCAAGCAGGAAAAGGAAAAGGAAAAGGATGTGTGTCTTCCGAAACAATACGGATTTATAATTGAATATCGAGTTGAAGAAAGTTTCTGTCAAAAAGATTCGTTTGGGATATCATTAAAATAAACAAAAGAACAATTGATTTCCTAATTGATTTAATACAAGGACAGTTCTGCATTCTTATATTGCTTTTAATATTTTTAGTACAACTTATAATTTAAATGCAATTTAAAATATGCTACAAAATCACTTTATGTGATTAAATTCAAAACGAAAACCAAATTAACAAGTAAGAAACTTGCAGTCGGGAATAGCCGCTTAAACAGTCTACAACGGTCTTAATTACTATTGTTATTTAAAATTATTGACACGATGCTTAGAGGAAATCAAAAAACAAAGAAAAAAAGGAAAAGAAAACATTTCGAGAGAGTTTGAATTTTAACGGTTTAACCGCCCCCAAGTGGGCGGGACAAATACATTTTTCTTGATCTCAAATAATAATTTATACGCACAATTTGAAGGAAGGAAGGGGTCTAGATTCTAACAATTTGTCACGCCCCCAGTGGGCGTAGCTTAAAAATCTTTAAAGTTTATCTGACGCGGGTATACACGAGTATATATTCTAAGTTTCAAGTCTCTAGCTTCAATAGCGACAAATAAAATTGAAAAAAAAATATTAAATTATATTAAAAATTTAGTTCTGAACTTATAGCTCGTACTTTAACATTTCTTTTATTTCTTTCTTTCTTTCTTTCTTTTATTTTTACTAGCATTTATAAAAATGAAATGCCATAGATTTTAAATATGCTAGGAATTACTAGGCAATATTCTCAAATATAAATAAAGTTTATCATAATTGAAACTTTTATTGAAAACAAGACAATTTTGAACTTATACACTCTATTATAATTGACTTTTGTATTTTTAAGAAATTCCAGAGATTATTTTTTTTTTAAATAGTTTTACTGCTTTTAACTAAAACTATAAAATATTCCAGCATTTAAATAAACTTTTTTAGTGGGGTGTTTAACTCATCAAAATTAAAAACCACCAAATGAATTTTTTGATGCTGGGCACGTTTTGCGGCGCATTCTGGGAAGCTGGTCGGGAAGACGCGCCCCTTGCCAAGCAGAGCAATGGACTGGAGATCCTTGTGCAGGACAGCTGACTTCTGGTGCGGGAAAAACACACACGCACACACACACACACACACAGAGAGAGAGAGACAAGAGACGTTGGGACAAGTGCAACAAAAGTCGAAGTCGCGAATGCGTTTTCAGCTAATTCAAATGAAAATCCGCAAATGCAGCGGAAGGAGCAAGGACACCGCGCACACCTTCCCGTGCGAGCGGGCAACAAGTGCGGAAATTCCGTCCCAGGCACATGTGGCACGCACATGTTGCGGGGCACAAAACGATGCACGGCCAAAAAAGGAATTCCCCGCGCGAACTCTCCGTGCACGTTGGGAAGTCCCCGCGACAACACACACACACGCCCACGCCCACAATTATGATTACCTGTGACCGTGACCGTGACTGAAACTGTGATTGTGATTGCAACTGCGACTGTGTGACTTGGAGGCTCTACGTGCCTGGGACGTGCCTCCCAGAGCTGAACGGGAACGTGGGAAAAAAGGATTTACGATGCTGCTGCTGACGATGATGGTCATGGTCACTGTGTGTGTGTGTGCCTGTTGTGTGTGTGTGTGTGTGTGTGTGCGGGTTTACCTGTTGCATGTACATGTTAAAAAGTCATCATAAATCTCTAACTGCGTGTGTGTGTCCGTGTGTGCGCATGTGTGTGTGTGTGTGTGAACTCCCGATTCAGTTTGGAAAAGGCGCGCATTTTCACTTTTCATGCCGGTGTTTATCTTATCTATCAGAATCTGTGTAAATTCCCAGCTTATCATGCAAAACACGTAGCCACGTAGTCTGATCCTTTGGGCAACTCTTGAGCCACTGCAACTCCTTTTGTGCAACATTTTGTGGCCTTTTCACGCGAACTGCATTTCCACATTCTCATTCCCCTGCGTGGCTTAATAATTTGTATAAATATTTATTTTTGCTACCGATTTCTATCTACCCAACAAGGTATACTCCCTCTCTCTCTTTCTTTCTATCTCTCTCTCTCTCTCTCTCTCTTTCTAGGTGTGAAATTTAATACCACTTGGCGTCGATCGCTTAGCGGAAGATGGAAAAAAAAGGAGACGCTCTTTGGGACATGTTTGGCATTGCCGAGCAGCAGGCGACGAGTTTTATTTATTGATTTGCATTCCGCATTGATTTCATTGACGTCTTCCAGTGGAACACACCTGCTGGGGATATGTGGTATGTGGCGGATCCTGTCGCCAGCAGCAGCAGCTGTCATTTTCAGTTGCCACTCAATTGTGGCACGCTTCAGAGCAAGAGACGTTTGAAACTCTTTTTAATGTGGCAAACAAGGAATCTAGGGATCGGCTGCAAAATGTGCTTAAGGTAATGCCAAAATTAAATCGGACTAACTATATATTTTTTTTATTAATAATTTATTTGCTTTAACAATTTTCTTCACATTAATATCTAAAAACGAAAAATATAAATATATAAATGCAATAAAAATAAAATATGAAAAATGTAAAAAAAAATCATATTTATATAAATATATAAAATATAATTATTTTAAATTCGAAAATATGCAGCCACCAAAGTTTTAAAGCAAACTGGACTAGAGGACTACTCAATGAGTTCTTTCTAAACGAAAAACATAGGTTCAAACCGTGAACCAATCAACCAAAATTGTTTTTGGGGTAATTGCACAGGAAGAGTATTTTTAAAATGCTAAAGTTTTTTAGGATGGCTTTTATTTAAGTCTAAAAAATACCATAAAACATTTTTAAAAAAATATAAATCTATATCTAATCAGTTTTACTTCAAATTTAATAATAAATAAAATAATAAAATTTAAGAAAAACAGCAAAGTTTATCAATAAGTTAATTAACGCAGACAAGAAAACAAAAGATATTAAAATTAAAAAAAAGTGTTCTAAATTTTTTGATAATATAAAAAGCACGTTCGTATATTTATTTCTTTATATAAGGGGAGACCATTCGATTTTTAATAAACTGGGTATTTATTTGAAAAAAAAAGGAAATATTTTATCATCTCTATTCCATCAAGGTGAAAAATATCATAATAAAAAATGATTTATGGATAATGGGTTTTTCACACATTTTTTTATTTGGTTTAAATTTTGTATTCATCAACGTCTTGAGATCTCGAATAATATATCAAATTCATATTCGTCAAGCATTTCAAAATACAACAAGAAATATATTTGTTTTATCATTGTTTACACATTTCAAACTCTACGCATATTTAAATCTGACGCTATATATTTATATACGGACGTATTCCCATGTAACCTGATTTTAAACAAAGAACAATATCTGAAGGTCGTTGCAACGTTTCCCTAGAACGGTGAACAGCTCAAAGATTTCAACACAAAGCGATCTTTGCTGTAGGTTTAGTCAGTGACACTGGTAAAAAACGATGAATCATACCGTTATGCATTGCCAAAGACGTTTGCTTAACGCATTGCCAGATGATTAACTAAGCGCATATTACGCATAATTAATCGATCCGGAGCAACGGAATTCTCTCAATTGGCTAGTCAAATGCCATTGAAGAGAGCGTGATATGAATGGACATGAATGGAATGCGCTAAGAAGTTTGTCCGACTATTGACGGTTGCCAAATGAAATTCAAGTTTAAAAGACCGGATTTTGGTGGTCATGCATGTTGCAGGCTGCAACAACACTAGCACTGTGCGAACGTTACTCTTATACTCTTACGCTCTCGAATCAGAAAACGAAAACACAACATGCAACATGTTTGAAGCAGCTTGGACCAATGCAATCTCTCTCTCATTCGTGAATATGTATATTTGACCAAGAATATGTATTATTTAAGCTATGCTAAAATAACTGTTATTTAAACTAGCTTTTTCAAATGCAAATTAGTTGGTATTCCGTTAGGATCGCAACAAATGCAACCAACTGCAACATCAATTGGTTGCAACCGGCTTGGTTCGACGTTCGACTCTCTCTCTCGCCTCACCTGCCTGTATGATGGCAACCCACCCCCAATGCTCGAATCGAGTATGCGAGTAGTTGCGCGACCAGCTATTTAAAGAGCGCACTTGCTTGGAGCTGCTTTAGTTGCGTGCGAGACGCGAATGCGAGAGCATCGTGAAAAGAAATAAGTTCAAATTGAATTGCGTTAACGTGTGAGACTCGAATTCAGTTAACGGCTACCGAACGGACCGATAAACAACAAATTCGAAAAGCAAAAAAAATTTCTAAGTGCGTGTGCAGTGCGGTGCTACTAAAGTAAAAATTAAAAAGGCAACAAACCAAAATTTTCGCTCTATGCTCAAAATGAATTTTATGAGCATTAAAACAAAGTTCAAAATTTTCAAGCAGCAGAAACAAAGTGAAAAGCGACAGCAACAACAACAATACTCGAACTAACTCAACCAGCACTTGGATTAAAAGCGCCCCCTTTTTGGATACCAAAAACTAAATAAATAAAAAAAAATTAAAAAAAAAAAAAGAAAAAACATATACAAAGGTAAGACCGCCAACTCACAGCAAGTGTGACCTTAATGAGAAAAATTGCAATAGAAATTGTCACAGAGAAGAAGAAGGAAAAACAAAAAGCACGCTCAAATGAGTGCATCGCGCGGGGAGAGCGGAGCGCGGAAGCAACAACGCGTAATGAGTTTGTTCAACTCAACAGTTGTTGTTGTACGTCATTTTTTTGTTTTTTTTTTGTTTAGGGGTGGCAAGGTGCAAGTGTAGCAAAAATGCAAGCATACAACATGAATGCGATTACATGTGTAGTAGCTGGGCGAAGGGGGGAAGGGGGGCGAGCGGACAGCGAAAGGGTCATGTGAAACTATGCGGCGGCAATTGGCGATTGACCAGCGCCGAGTTTGAGTTAATTTCATTTCATACGCAACATGACTGCTGCTGCTGCTGTCTGCTGTCTGCTGCCGCTGTTAATTGGCAAACGTGCAACACGCGAGCAGCGGCAGCAGCAACAACAACTATTTCAATTTTTCATGCTGTTTGCTTATTTGGTGCAGCTTGCGCAAAATGTAAATGCCACATACGAAATTAATAAATTAATTAATTAATAAGCAGCCGGCTGCGATTTCGTGCCATATTGAAATGCCCCACACAAAGACAAGAAAAAATCCAACACAAAACACACAAAAAAAAAATAAAATATTGAAAACAAAAAAAAAAAAAGAAATAACTTACGGCCCCCGCTTGCGCTGCTAGGCAACCAAGCAAGACAACAACAAACATGCACAGTTAGAAGTGCGCTTCGAGCTTCAGTTCGCTCCCACACACAACACACAACTTCGGTGCTAAACATAATTACAATAACAACTATAAAAAAAAATTATGAGAGAGCGAGTAAGCAGGCAAGTGAGTGAGTGAGTGAGTGAGTGCAGCACTTGCACAGACAGCAGCGACTTAAGCTCGAACCAAAGTTGTGTGTGTGTGTGTGTGGGTGGGAGGAAGTGAGCGTCGCATAGCTTTTAAGACTCATGCTCATACATGTATGCTTAAATACTTGTGCGTGTGTGTGCGTGTGTGTGTGTGTGTGTGTGTGTGTGTGTGTGTGTGTGTGTTGTGCAATGGAAAACGTAAAATTTGAAACTTTTGCCTATTGTTGAGCGACTTAAAACAGAATTTAAGTCAATTTAAGCGTGCAAATCTGCGCACAATGCAAAGATTTCATTTCATTTCAAATTGATTTCTATTTCTTCTTCTTCTTCTTTTTTGTGTTGTTGTTGTGCAGCCGACAAAAATGTCATTATGTCTGTTCGTAATTGAATCGAATGCGATTAACATAATTTGTAAAGTAGTTGGAAGAAGAAAAAAAAAACACAACAAAAAATTACAATAATTTCGGTTATTAGCTGATTGGCCGGGCCATTAGCTTTGGCGGCCTTCTGCCAATTGTTGTTGTTGTTGCTGCAACAAAATTTCAAAGCCATTTAGTTATGTTAGCTGAATGCCGTTGCAAACTTTGAGCATTAAATGAAAATTACATAAAAATAGCTAAGCGAGTCTCCCCAAACAAACCCCCAAAGTGAAGCTGCCACCAAAGAAAAAAAAAATGAACGCAGATAAACAGCAAGAAACTAGAGAGGGGAGGAGGGGGAGGGGGGAGGCGGGGATGAAGTGACGTCGCCTTCAACTATTTTTTCGACGTGCGCCTTTAGCTAATTTTAGTTGGCAACCCGCCCTTAAGAGCTTAGGCAGCCAGAGAGGCCATCAAATTTTATGGGCCTCCGGCCCGGAGATGTTACTGCTGACCTACATACAAACAAACAAGCAGACACCAGGGGGGGGGGGGGAGAAGAAGGGGGAGGGGGGGGAGGGAAGGGGAAACAAACCGGCCGCAGAAACAGAAATGTTTCAAGTTGTGTAATTTTTGTTGGGGCTTGTTTTATGAATAATTTATGTAGTCGATTGATTTTTTTTTTTTTTTGTTTATTGTACGCCGCACTTAATTAATTATAAACTTCTCTGCCACTTTCTGTTTGCAGCTCTGCCTAAAGAACAAGCAAAGCAAGGCAAAGAAAAGACTTTTTTAAGAATTACAAAAAAAAACACACACACAAAGAACAAAAAATGGAAGCCACAACAAAAAGCACAGAAAGCCACACAAAGCTGCAGCTGGAGGAGGATGAGGAGCGGCAGCTGGAGGCAACAACAGCAGCAACAACAACAACAGCAACAACGGCGACCATCATTGACATTCCAGCGGCGTCCAGTTCCTTGGCGTGCTCCTCCTACGACACGGACTGCAGCACGGCGAGCAGCACCTGCTGCACCCGCCAGGGCGAGCACATCTACATGCAACGCGACACGCTCCACAAGCTGCCAGCAACAACAACAACAGGAACAACAGCAGCAGCAACAGCAGCAGCAACATCAGCAACAACAACAGCAACAACACTAAATTCAGCCACAGCCTGCAGCCTGCCGCCGATGGAAGCGGATGAGCTGATGATGCTCAAGTTCGAGCATCGCAAGCATTGGCCATGGTTCATTCTGATGATCTCCGTCATTGAGGTGAGTCAACGCATTTGGCTAAGAGAGAAAGAGAGAGAAAGTGGGAGAGAGCGAGGGGGGGGAGGGATAGAAAAGGTGCAACAAATTTGTATTAACATTTAAAACAAACGAAGTTCCATTCAAAATGTTCTTAAGCTTTTAACGTGTTCCATTCCAAAACGTTCCCACGTTTAACAAACGAATTAGGCAACATACAAAAATGTAAAATCTTCAATGTTCCATACCAAGTCTTGGTAAATTGTTTCATTCCAAAACGTTCCCATGTTTAATAATGTGATTAGTGCAACGTTTGTTTCATTCCAAGATTTAGACTACAGCGTAAAGTTCCAGTTAATTTCCAAACATTCCAAAAGTGAATCTAGAATACAGCAAAACGTTCTGAAATTTTGAAAAATTCCATTCCAAACGTTTCAAAATTAAAAAGTTTTAAAATTCGAAATATTAGTAACGTATTTCAGTTGAAAATATTCCAAGTTTGACTTTGAAAATGGATAACATATATTTAAGCGGAAAAGTGTTCCACTTTCGTTCGTCTCTAAAATTTCTTAAGCATTATACTTAGTGCTGTAATGAAGTTTAGTTCCAAGTTTTGTTTTCATTGGAAATAAACAAACCTGCATTGTTTCATTTCAAAGTGCAACATGAAACAAACGGTAAACACACATTGCGAGTGTTTCATTTCCGTTTGTCTCCTAACTATTTTTAAAGTGGAAAAACAGCGCATCAGCAGCGCATCTCATAGATAATAGCCTTAAACTTGTTGTTTTTTTTTCTTTTGTAGTTGATAATTTATTATTATTATTGAATCAAAGAACCGCAAAACGCAATAAAAATTCGTTGAGGAACTTTACAAATTCTCAACTTCCAACTAAAAGCGATAAAATTTGCTGCTTTCTTTTGCGCATTCTTACACACACACAGACACACATTTATACGTACATACGTACAGACCTAAGAAGTTTTTCCGTCTCTGGCTGCCTGCCTGGCGCCCCCAAAATCGATTGTAAACAAGCTACAACAACTACAACAACAACAACAAAAACAACAAAGCGAGCATAATAAAACACAAACGAACGCAGACAAGTGCGAGCGAGAGAGCGCATAGGAAGAATAGTACTGACTGATAGATAGAGCGAGCGACCGCGCACGTTTCAAAGAATGCCAAAATAAAGTTGGCAGGACTAAGCAGCACTCCCATGTTTATATGTATTGGTTTATTACGTGTACGTGTACGTGTGTGTGGGTTTGTCAGTGTCGTTTATTTGGGACACGAGAAGTTCGACGTCGCGTGCTGCGACAACAACAACTAAAACAACATAAATCAGAACAACCCCCCAAAATGCAACTCCAACTCAAACTCCAACTCCAACTCCTGCTGTCGAGCTTTGGCTAATGCGCGTTCTCTATTTATTTTTGTTGTTTCTGTGCAGATTGCAATCTTCGCCTACGACCGCTACACAATGCCCGCCCAAAACTCCGGCCTGCCAGTGCCCATACCGAGCGATTCGGTGCTGGTCTATCGACCGGATCGCCGTCTGCAGGTCTGGCGTTTCTTCAGCTACATGTTCCTGCACGCGAACTGGTTCCACTTGGGCTTCAACATCATCATTCAGCTGTTCTTCGGTGTGCCGCTGGAGGTGATGCACGGCACGCTGCGCATCGGTGTCATCTATTTGGCCGGCGTGTTTGCGGGCTCTCTGGGCACCAGTGTCGTCGACTCCGAGGTGTTTTTAGTGGGCGCCAGCGGCGGCGTTTACGCCCTGTTGGCCGCACATTTGGCCAACATAACGCTGAACTATGCGCACATGAAATCCGCCTCCACGCAGCTGGGCTCCGTGGTCATTTTTGGTGAGTAGCAACTTGGCGCAGAATTCCCAAAAAAAAATTTAACTAACCTGGCATTTTTCTATTCTCTCTCTCTCTCTCTCTCTCTCTCTCTCTTTAGTCTCCTGCGATTTGGGCTACGCTCTCTATACGCAGTACTTTGATGGCGCTGCCACGCCCACGTTCGCCAAGGGTCCCCAGGTGTCCTACATAGCGCACCTGACGGGCGCACTGGCCGGTCTCACGATTGGCTTCCTCGTGTTGAAGAATTTCGGGCATCGCGAATACGAACAGCTCATCTGGTGGCTGGCGCTGGGCGTCTATTGTGCATTTACCGTTTTCGCGATTGCGTTCAATCTGATCAACACGGTCACCGCACAGCTGATGGAGGAGCAGGGCGAGGTGATCACACAACATTTGCTGCACGACTTGGGCGTGTCCTAAGCAACCAAAGCAGCGAACCTAACCAGGAGAGAAACATAGACAGTTAGTGCAAAAAAAAAAAAATACAAAAAGAGTAAGAGAAAAGAAAAATGAGTTAGTTCACTCGAACAAAAAAAAAAAAAAAAGAAGTTGATTTTAGTTCAAAACTAAATTCGAAATTCGTTCGGCTTTACTTTTCCGTTCCGTTCCGTTCCGTTAGCGTAAGCGCGTTTCATTTCCAACATTTCACGCAGTAAGAACAGAACAGCAACAACAACAACAGCTACAACAACAACAACAACAACAACAAGAAATTCACTCAAAGAACGGGCCGAAACGTGTAAACAAATGTTGTGATAGAACCAAAGACTGAATTTATTTTGCGTGTAAAAAAACCCCCACCCCAAAAATAAAAAAAAAAACTCAAAAGCTCCCCATCTAAAAAAAACAAAAACAACAACTATAACTAATCGCCTCTCGCTCTGATTTCCTATACAATGTTTATAGTGTTTTGTTTTTGTTAGTTTTTTTGTAAATTAAATATTTATTGGCAACATTTAGTTAAAATACAATTTGTGCTGTCTAAGTTATTAAGAGGATTTTGCGATTAAAGCCTAATGAATTGTAGTCTATTTAATTATTTAAATAAATATCCCCTCCCCTCACACACACACACACACACACACCCTAGATATAGATCTATGCATAAACTAGCCTATAACAAATTGTTTCAAATTGTAAATATTATTAAGTCGCACACTAGTCAAAAGCAAAACCACAGCAAAACAATAATTAAATTAAATTAAATTAAAGCCACTTAATGCGTTCAACAATTTACACAAAATATTTATTAATCCCATGCAAAGTAAAAACGAAACAACTAAAAACTGTAAACAAATCGAAAAGCCAAAGATAATTACAAAAAATAAAAAACAACATTAATCACATTAAAATGCGAGCATTTTTTTCCAACCCAAAAAATATCAAATTCAACATTAAAAATTTGTCAAAAAAGAAATCATAATAATGATAATAAATTTATAGTTAGTTACAACTTGACATATTGACCGCAAAAATACGATTATTAAACTAGTATAACAAATATTCACATGAAAAAAACAAAAACAAAAACTCAAGAGTTAATCTAGCGTAAAACTCAGCAAAGCGTAAGCCAAAAAGTCCCCCCAAACAAATGTAAAAGCTAAGCTAAAGATATAGTTGTGACCACGCCCACTACCCCCTGTAAGCCCCCCAACAAATATATTCAAATATGCATGTTACAATGTGTGCATGTATGTGTCAACAGCAAGACAACAAAATAGCAATGAAAAAACAAAATACAACAACAAAAACAAAAAACAAAAAATAGAAAACAATAAATTAAAATTTGAACAAAATAAATGTCTAAATTATGAATGAAATTCAAGAAGCTTTTCTCTGTTCTACGGATTGGTTGGTTTCAATTCAATTTTACAGCAAGAATCAAATTTATGTTTTGGGCTGCCAAACTTTAAAATTCGCTTAAAATTGTAAATATTGCAAAGGTGCATTTGATTGGACTTTTCCCATTAGACAATTGTTTTATTTATTTATTTTCCTTTATTTTGCTAACTGTCTTTTCTCTAAGATATGTTAAAAGCAGAAAGAATAGTTAACTTGGGGGTGCACAGATTGAATACCCTGTGTTTTCTCACAAAATATAAATTTGAATATAGTTCAAAATTGAACTGACGCACAGATTTTAAATCGTGTTTGTCGTCTGGATTAAATCTGCATCTAAAATTGATTCGTTCAAAAATTCGACTTTTGAAAAACATTTATTTTTTGCTTTTCAAAATTTAGAATCTCATATTTTATTTTTAATCGATTGTGGGCTTTACAAAAAGTATAAAAAATATTAGCTCAAAATTGATTATAAAGTGCTTTAAATTAAACTATTTTTCATTTTTATCCCTTACAAGAAATTTTTTATATGTAGAATTTCGATATATTATTTTTTATCAAAATTAATATAAAAATGTCTTTAAAAATTATTTGGATTTGATTGATTTTTCACTTGTTAAGTTTCCCAGTTCAACAACAGATTCCTTCATTCAACCAAATATTGTTGAGTTTAGATTATTTAAGCTGGACTATGGTTAGCTCTAAAATTGGCTTAAAGATCACCGGATTATCAGCTATAGCACATAGAAACGCCAAACTGATCGCTAGAAATCGTCTCTTTGAGTAGCTTTAAAACTGTTATTTTTTTTCTATTTTCTATAAATGGGATTTCCTCAGTTATCCGCAGAAAACTCTCTCGATCGTTTTTGCGTGGCGTGAAGATGCAGTTTTGAGGATCTGGGCCTCTTTGTTGGCATTAGAGCTGCAATAATATTGCGCGCGCCCCCCTTTGGGGCAACACTCGAGCGGCACTTGGGCGCGATCCTCCGGCGATCGTTGATCTTTGATACCCACTCGAGGCGGGCAGCCTCAACAGGCGCAGCTTCCTCAGTTGAGCCACTCGAGCAACGGCAACGGCAACGGCAACGGCAACCTTTGGACCAAACGAAAGCAGCAGCAGCAACAACGAAAAGAGCAACTGGCAACATTTTGGGGCAGGTGGCCCAGCTTGCAACGTTGCGGCGGCGGCGGCGGCGGCGGCGGCGTTGATTGAGTTGCACCTGCCATTCGCAGAAACAAGCCGAACGGCTTCTGCCAGGGACACACAACTGTGACAGCGAAGGGGGGGTGGGGGGTGTGTGTGTGTGTGTGTGTGTG
>SCDS01000367.1:0-59056 GCA_004149465.1 Drosophila nigromelanica
CAATGTTTATAATCCTGTTAGGCTTTTAGCATTTTATAATTTTATGTATGTATGTACCTTTGTTGACACTCGTTTTGTCGACTTTCTTTATAAATAAAAAAAAAAATAAAAAACTGTTGTACAGGGTATCTCTTAAACAAGTACTTAAGACTATTTTAGCTGACTGAATGTGTGTGGGATTTCCAGCGAAACTCATCGCATGCCAACTAAAAGGCAAACATATTACGGACAATTGATTGCTCATACGACTGGTTGCACACTAGCATAAGACCTTCATAGGGAACAGCTTGTTAAGCTTCGCCTTGCAACAACAATACAGAATTTACTTAATTACTGAGCCCTAGTTTCTCTTTGCCAGTAATCAGCATGCCAGTCAAGCATCTAGTTGGAGAGCACTTAAGCTTAGCTTTAACCGCCCACTAATTTGTAAAATCACAAAGTGCCCCCTTGCTTACTTATGTGCTTGTGCTTATCAGTTTGAAGCGCAGCCTTGCATTCTCGAGTGGGGTTCTACGTTTAAACAGGGGAAGTTTGGCAAGAATTGTTACTCATTTCCGCATTTAAAACTCTATACGTATTTGATTTACTGCGTTTTAGTGATTCTTCTTCATCAACAGTTTCCTAATTTCGATTTTTGCTTTCAAAGCTCAAATAGAGCTTCATTGATTTTCTATTGTTATTTGAGAGCTTCCTTGTCCAAGTTGAAAAGAAAGAAAATTTTATTAGGGGTGCTAAAGCAAAAAAAAAAAAAAACTAAAATGAAACATGATTTTATGTGCAGGAAATTAAATCAATTCACGTAGCTGGTTTATACATATGTTCGTATGTTTCAGTCATGTATCCTTGAGCTACGTTTCAGGAAGTTAAACACTGTCCGAAAGTTTCTGTACTCAAATAAAAACAAGTAAAAAGTTGCAGTCAGGCTTCACCGACTGCGTTATACTCGTTCACGGTCTTAATTGTTATTGTTATTTTGGAAAATTTGGGTTTTTATCAATCAGAAAATTAAATTTTTTACTGATATTTTAAGGAGGTGACCATCAATCTACCTTCAACATTTGGTCTCTAGTTCTAAAACTGTGGAAGATATAAGCTATCGCGATTCGTGGGGGCGGGGTGGCTGTGGGGCGTTCTAGCGGGCGTGGTCGGTATAGAAAGATCGCAATCTTTGGGGGAGCACCTTAAAATCCTTAACACTTTTTCTGATGCGGGTATACACGAGTGTATATCCAAAAGCGTTTATACGGACAGACAGCAAGAGATATAAGCCCAATATACTCCTTTCACTTCGTGAAAATTTCCATTTAGTACTTTTCAAGTTTCCTAAATGTTAAACAATGGCTCTACATTGTTGGGTAAAGTTTTTTTTAGTGCATGCTTCTAACCTATGGACAAAATCCTTTCATGCAAACAATTGGCAGTGGGCTATTAGACTAGTATACAAATGCCAATTTTGAATAATGTTTGATTACTGTACTGACATTTCGAATTTTACCTCTAATCAATGAATTGAACATTGATCAAGTGATTCAGATGAGCACAGGACACACCACAACTTCAATAACAATAGCAACAACTACAGAAACAATAACAACAACAAGATCAGTAACACTTTATTCTTGTTGAAACGGAAATACGTTGAAAACTGTTTTTAGACATGTGCTTGCATCTGTTTGGTACGCAGTTTTATTGAACGCAATGTTGCGTGAATTGATTTGTATTTTGTTGAGCACTTACGTACATATATACATACATACATGTATGCAAACACACATACATAGAAATGCAATCGCATTCAAGGGATTTGTGCAAACTTTTATTTGCGATTGCTGTGCATATTGAAAGATAGTTTTTATTTGTTACTTTATATATGCACATACGTACATATATTCAATTCTCGTTTTCTCTCACTCTTACATTATCTTTCTCTCTCTTTCGCTGCAGGGACTTTCTCACTGAATGCTTGTTTCCATCGCCAACGCGTCCATATGAGTTACCATGGGAACAGAAAACGATTTGGGCCATTGTATTTGGCCTGATGATGTTTGTGGCCATTGCGGGCAATGGAATTGTTCTCTGGATTGTAACAGGTAAACTCTTAATAGCTAAGCGGTTTGAAGTTGTAGCTGTATTTTTCAAATGGAAGAGTTTGAGTGTTGCCTTAAAGCGCATTTGCAACGCGTGAACATGTGTGTCAATAACATCGAGTATACGCCGCATGGTCGCATCGCCACATGGACGATTGGCTGCATCGATTGTTGGCATGCGTTCAAGGACGAGAAAACTAATATCCGTTGGTTTTGTCTTTGCTGTCACATCTCACGTTTTGGTCGTTTTCTCGTTTTGTTCGCAGGGCATCGCAGCATGCGCACGGTCACAAATTATTTCCTGTTGAATCTAAGCATTGCTGACCTGCTAATGTCCTCCTTGAATTGTGTCTTCAACTTTATATTCATGGTGAATTCGGACTGGCCATTTGGCTCGATTTATTGCACCATCAACAATTTTGTGGCCAACGTAACAGTTTCGACATCGGTCTTCACTCTCGTCGCCATCTCATTCGACAGGTAAATGCTAAGTGCTTTGCCAGAATCTCCATTGCACCAATATCCACATCCGCATCGGTTTGTGCATCCGTTTTGTATCATTGCAGATATATTGCCATTGTACATCCTTTAAAGCGGCGCACGTCGCGCCGCAAGGTGCGCTTCATTCTGGTCCTGATCTGGGCACTGAGCTGCATACTCTCCGCGCCCTGCCTGCTCTACTCCAGCATCATGACAAAGCAGTAAGTGAAGTGCTTCCACAATATCTATGACCTTTGCAAAGTCAGCGACGGGCAGCAGCAGCAGCTAGGGCAACAGCCGTCAAATATTTTGTTTATTTTCCGCTCTTTCCCACCTGCCAACCAGTAATAAACATAAAGAACTTTGTAAGACGTAGTTCAAGATACTTTTCACGTAGATACTTTTTCACACGAGCATCGCCTGCAGCGCAGTCGCCTGCTGTGAACTCCACACGTATCCACATCGATTCGTTGATGCCTCCGTCAGGCATACATATAAGGTATCATATTACATGGTCGTCAGCCTGAACAAGCCAACTAACTTCAGTTTTACTTGAAATTTACGCAAATTTTATCACATCAATAAATCACATTCGCTTGATCAAATTGAATCATTTTTTATTTGGCTCGGCTGACTGACTGCTGATTAGCTTTAAATGCTCTTCACATAAGACGTTGCCAATGGTAATAGACCATGGGCCTAAGAAATAAATGTTCTCATTTCGAAATATATACCAGGTGGCTAAATTGTAGACAAATTAAGATAAAAGCTAAAGGCAAAGTTCAAGTATCCATAAAAAAATAAGTTTCGGGTGTTGCGCCCAAAGGCAAAAGATTTTCATCTTGAATAAAAACAGTAAATCGTTTAGGATTTTTTCATGTGGTTTAAGCTTACGCTGTCATTTAGATACGTACACGCAGAGAAACGATAATGAAGTAGAAGTAGCAGCACAGAATCTGCGGAAAAATGCTGTATTATATTTATCAAGTTCTAACCTAAATGTTCTATTTTTAATTTTTTTTGCAATTGGAAAATTTTATTTTATAAATTTTGCCTTTGCCACATTTTTAATTTCTTATCTATGTTTTTGGAAGTACAAATTAAAATCATTTTAAATTTTTAAATAAATTTTAAAATATACAGTTTTAATTTCAATTACTGTCAATACCATTAAAATGTGTCTGTCATTTCTTATTTTATTGTTCCATATTCCTTCCCCTCAATTGAACTAATTTTAGTGTTTATAATAACCAATGGTAATTTCAAAGTTCGCACCAGATGTTCTACTGTTTGCCAAAGTAATTACCTGTTTGTCATTGTCATCTCTTTTAAGTGTTTGCGCCTGACGCATAAAATTTGCGATACTTATCCAAATTAGGTTTTCAATTTGCCGTCAAAACGGGCATGAATAAATTCCATGTTAAAGTTCTGCAGAAAACCCCTTTAACATGTTACCTTTCCGCTTGGACAATCTTCTTCTTTACCTTTGGGGCGTGATAATATTTAAGGGCAGTTAGGGTTAGGTTAACTTTCAGTAATTAAATGCTGATGAAAGTGTTGTGCGGGCCAGGAACGCCAACGCCTTTATGCATAATATAAATATTTGGCAAGGCGCTGCGAAAGTTTTGTTTACCGTAAAATGTTAAGCAATTATCGTTAGCTAAGATAACAAAAGATGATTCATAATTACTTCACAGTTATTACAATGGAAAATCACGAACAGTTTGCTTCATGATGTGGCCCGACGGACGTTATCCCACATCCATGACCGACTATGTGTGAGTATTTGGAATATTTAAAGCGAGCCAACACTAATTATTAACTACTGTCAGCTATAATGTTACCATATTGGTGTTGACGTATGGCATTCCCATGATAATAATGCTAATATGTTACTCGCTGATGGGTCGAGTTCTCTGGGGCAGCCGTTCCATTGGCGAGAACACCGATCGACAGATTGAATCGATGAAATCGAAGCGAAAGGTTGTTCGCATGTTTATAGCGATTGTCTCGATATTCGCAATCTGCTGGCTGCCCTATCATCTGTTCTTCATCTATGCCTATCACAACAATCAGGTGGCATCCACAAAGTACGTGCAGCACATGTATCTGGGCTTCTACTGGCTGGCCATGTCCAATGCCATGGTGAATCCCATAATCTACTACTGGATGAACAAGAGGTAAAACAAAGGGTATTTCTTTCAAGAATTAAAGTGAACTATTTGTATTCTGGCTACAATATATGAGAGACTCAAAATACTAAATTTGTAATTGAAAAGCAGGTTTAAAAACAAAAAATTACATTTATCGATTTTCTGGGGTTAAGAATGCTTTCTTCTCCCCAAAAATTTGGACCAATAACGATGATAATGAATCAAATTAATTGCTTTTGATTTAATTTGTTGCTTCTTTATCCCCACAGATTTCGTATGTACTTTCAACGGATAATATTTTGCTGTTGCCTGGGTTTCACGCGCTACAGATTCGACTCGCCTAAGAGCAGGCTGGCGAATAAGAACAGCTCCAATCGAAATACACGAGGTACGTACGCAGGGACGCTGTAAGCATCTCTATTTTCTGATTTTCTCAATCGCAATGTTCAGCCGAGGCCAAAAGCCAGTGGAAGCGGAGCACAATGGAAACCCAAATCCAGCAGGTGGCCACTACATCGACGCGCGAGCGGAAGGCGGGCGTGCAGGGGCTGAATCGCACCGCTGTCGAGTGCATTTTAGAGCGACCAATAGATGACAGCAGCTCGCCCATTTGCCTGACCATTAACAATGGTGCTGGTGAGCAACAGCGCGTAAGAATTAAATACATTTCATGCGATGAGGACAACAATCCTATCAACGAAGGCTCCGATAATAGCATCAGTCGCGGTCACAGTCACGGTCACGGCCACAACCATGTGCAACAACTGTGATGGAAATATTCTTAAATGGTTTCGTTTTTAAAAGAGCCAATCAAAATTAGACGAATTTCATTGTATATACGAAAAACGAATTTCTGGTTGTCAGGAGCTAAAAAATCCAAAAGAAAAACTAATACGAAATTTTAAGCATTTTAGAGTTAAATCTAATACGTTCTAATGCATTCTAATTGTACTTATATATGTGCAACATATAATAGATAATATCATCGAAGAGCTCCAAGTTTTAACTGTTGTATCAACAATACAATTTACATATACAATATTTATTGTACCAGCCCCAATATTTATGTATTTTTAAATGTTTACTGTATTCCCATGCCGAACTAAGCTAATTAAAGCCTCATTTTTATTTAAGTGTTATTAAAATCTGATAATTGTTAAATAGCTTAAACTGTAAAACCCAAAATCGTTGTAGTTTTATCATTTGATTTATCATTTTACCTTTTCTTTTTGTTCTCGTTACCGAAAAAAATGTGCAACGAGTTAGACAATTTCAATTGTTCTGCTGATAATATATTTCTGTCCATTATATATATTCCTGTCTCTAATATATATAAATAAAAATATTTTGTGTATTTATGTACGTTGTAAATAAATTGTAAAAACTTTGTGAAAGTCAATAACTGTTAAATGTTTTCTATTGGCTTTGTTAGTTTTTAATTTTATAATTGAATTAATCTATAAGGTAAGTTTTTAATCCACAAAATGCACAAAAAATGCAAAAATTTCAAATTTTGCATGTCCCCTTAAATTTTTTAAATTTATTTGGTCTAGGCAGAATTCTTATTCCTAAATATTTATTTATTACTTAAAGAGGACAAACTATACACTTAATATATGCACAAATATATTCTGTGACATTAATCAATATTATACGCCTGCCTAGTTTTAATGCCTGATTAAATAGTAAAGAAGTTGACAGTAGTCCAGACAAATTTGACATTTGTATGTAATATTAATGAATAATTTGTGCGCACAAGCTTTGCATTTACTTGGGAAAAATGTCAAATTCAATGAATAATGCAAAAACGCTTTGCGAATATCCATTTAATACATTTGCCGGCCCTCAATGGGAATCGTGTCCATGAAAAGGGTCTTCGTTTTGGATTCAATGAATGCAAATGAACTTGCAGCTAAACTGTCTTTCATTCAACTTCTCAGAGTGGATACTTTCGCATTTGGAATGGATTGCAATGTATTCAAACAGAACTAAAAGACTTTCACAATACAAAATACGGTCAAGACTTGTCTATTAAAATGCTCACTCAGAAGGGTCCAATAAATTTAATGGAAATGTAAATATGTATATATATGTATATGTATCGGTAAACAAAAAATAATCTCATACGCATTCGGAAAAGAGAAAATAAATTAAATAAATTAGACTTACATCAGAAAACGAAAAGGCATGGAAAGCTCTCGGATCCATAGCTCCCATATTTCAAACACCTACAATTTTGTCAAAACTTAATCGATTTTCACGTTTGATAGCATGTTGGTCATTATTTGCCCTATAGATTCAATTCATTTTTGAAAGTAAATTTTTTTTTAAATTTTTTGGTCAAAAAAGCGTGTATCCCCCTTACTCATTTTTAAAATTTTTTTTTTTTAAAATTTAGAATAGCGAATTTCTGTTTTTAATTGATTTTATTTGTCATATTCACGTGTTATCGATTGGAGCTGCCATATATGTATATATATATATATATATATATATATATCGTTTTTTACGTTTTTATGTTTTTTATGTTTTTTACGTTTTTATCGTTTTTTACGTGGCCGTGGCCAGCATTTTTGGGGAGCATTCCAGTAAAATATAGCCCAAATTTCGTGGCTCTAGCTCAAAAACTGTGGGAGATATAGGCATATCAGATTTTTTACGGCGGGGGCGCTGGGCGGCGCTCTAGTGGCGTGGCCGGGATATCAAGGTCGCAATCTCTTGTGGAGGTCACCAGCTATCTACATACCAAGTTTGGTGACTCTAGCTTTAAAATTGTGGACTTTATCGATTAGGGATTTTAGGTGTAATTGGTTTGCCACGCCCCCAGTGCGCGTAAACCAAAATCCTTAACACTTTATCTGACGTGAGTACACTGGAGTATATATCCAAAATATCTAGTCTCTAGCTTTATTAGCGGCGAAAAAAATTGCGTTCATACGGACAGAAAGACGAATATTGCTCAAAACCAATATACTATTTTCACTTCGTGAACGAGTATAAAAATTTCCGGTCACATTTTAAAGCTAAAGTCACCGCACCGATATAAATTACAAAATACTGAAATGTTCCAAAATAACATAAATAATTAAAACCGTGAACGAGTCGGTAACGCCCAACTGCAGCGTTCTTGCTTATAGCTAACTCTAGCTTAGCTCTTATAGTCTCTGAAACATGGTAAGAAAAACAAGTTAACCCCGCTTGTTCTCCTGATCAAGTATATATATTTTATGGGGTCGGAGATGTTTCCTTCTGTTTGTTACATATATTTGCACAAAACCATTGTACTATTTTTAGCCAGTTTTAATGGGTTCAGGGTATAATACATTTTAAATATTCTAATGTTACTACATTTTTAAAAGAATATGTAGAAATGATTTCAAATTAACAAAAAAAAATAATAATAATAATATAAACTAATTAAATTCATTTAAATTTTTGCACTTGTCACAAAGTTTCCCATTGAGATCCCCGTGGTTGGGTAGTGGTAAAGGTGGAGCTAGTGCAATCTGACTTAAACAGCATTTGTAAAATAATTTCAGGGATATAAAGACGGTTTCCGTATTTTCAACTTGCGCAAAATGTGACAAAGCTCATGAGCCATACATATATATATATATATCATATAGTAATAATTCAATTAATCTGTAATCTGTTTGCAAACTGTGAAAATACATTTCCCACTGACTGTTTAGCAATTTTTTGTCTCGGCAACATTATGGCCCGCAAATTGCCTGTTGTGATGGCTTGGTGATAAACCCTATTTACAGCTTTTTATGCGCTGTTTGTTGTTTTGTAGCCTACAACACATTTAGCGTAATTTGAGTTTATAGGTTTTATAGCCAAACAGAAAAATAGTGACAGTAAGAGGAATCAAGACAAAGGAATGAAGAGGTGGAAGAGAGTACGAACGGTACATGGAAAAGATTTCATTGAAATACCATTGAATGCTATGAAAGCATAAAATAACAATTTGCATAATAAGATGATTTTCGGTTAGCGGTTTCTAATGCGCTCTCAGCGTATCGAGCTTTTTATACTCGTTTCATGTCGATACCTAGACAGCAAAGGCCTTCAAATTCAGTTGAAAAGAATCCCTTTATGTTTACATAAGACTACTTGACAGATATCACATACTTTTTCTGCCCAGCCGCGTTGCCCAAGCAACAGACATTCCCACATTCAAGAGTCGACAACAGTATGTGTGTGTGGGTGTGTGTGTGTGAGTTGAGCGGGCCATTTAATTCCCCGAATTGTTTGCACAACATATGTTTGTAGGAAAGCCTATAAAATAAAGTAAAGCTGCAATTTCCGCGAACGCGAAACAAGTTACGTAAATGGCACATCCATAGAATTGATTATGTTATTCAACAATTTATCTGATATTCTACGAACTCAAAGACTAATGGCGACTACTCAGCTTTTGAATTATTTCACTTTTGGTTGGCAAGAAATTTTCACCTTTCGTTTAAATAATCCCCTTGCCGAACTAATAAAAACTTACTTAATTATAGTTGCGTGATAAGTAAGTTAATTAATGAGTACGGCGAAAAATCAAATCAAAAATTGAAATCAAAAATTAAAATAAAAATATTGTCAAATACATGGAGTTTTCTTTGTACGAGATATACACACATATGATTATGAAAAACCAATACAATACTATAAAAACAAAAACGCTGTTGACAAATTAGCCAAATTTCTGATTTATAGATGAGAGAGCAGTTTGGGTGCAACAGAAAGTAAATAGATAAAAAAAAATCTGTTTCTGTGTAAACTTTTTTTGACATATGTAATTCGGTTGATTGAAAGCCCATATATTAACTGTCTGCAATACATAAAAGAAACCGAAAACCGGTTCAAGTATCGGTAATCCAACTACCACTTTAGTTTGAAAGACCGACAAGCTGTCTGTCAAATAATTTGTCAAATTAAAAAGTCGGGAAATTAAATGATTAAATGCCCAACATCAAACAATAGATACACTAACTGATGACGGAACCCATCATAAATTAAATTTCCTTTAAATATTGTGTAAAATTTAATAGGTTTTTTTTATCCTTTTTTAACAATTAATAATCAAAATTATTTTGTAACGTATTTCAAATAACACAGCGTCCATGATTAGGAGCTCTAGTACATTAACAATAATGTATTCGTTGTCGAATTCCCTTTTAAAAAACTTGATATTTTAATGTTTACGGATAAGAAAGTGAAATAAATATAACAGGTGCGATAGAAACTGGGGGCCTGTTCAATAAGGTCACTCTCAGACAAAATTAAACAAGTGAGAACGCTGCAGTCGGGCTTTACCGACTGCGACATACTCGTTTACGTTCTTATTTATTATTTTTATGTTGTAAAAGTTCGGTATTTTGTAATTTGAGTAGTGCGGGGGGACATTAGCTTTAAAGCTGTAGGAGATTTCGATTTTTGCGATTTGCTGGGGCGGGAGTGAGCGCAGGTGGGGGTGGGTGGGTTCGTGGTCGAAATTTTTTGTACCGATCTGTAAAGCACGTGACCAGCTATCTTTATACTAAATTTGGGGACCCTAGCTTTAAAACTGTTCGAGATAGAGATGGGAGGGAGGGGTCGTGGCTGGAAAATTGTTTCTGTGACATTTGGGGGAGCTTCCCAGTAATATATATCCCAAATTTGGTGACTCTAGCTTAAAAACTGTGGGAGATATAGGCATTTCCGATTTTTTAAGGCGGGCGCTGTGGGCGCTCTTTGCATTGTTCAAACCCAATATACTAGTTTTACTTCGTGAACGAGTATAAAAACAATTCCTGCATACTCTTGGTATTTAAAGAGGGCGTCAATTTGACATCACGTTTTGGTAGGTGGGGCAATCAGTTTGACATAGGTCGTGCATATAATGAAATGTGAAATGTGTATATGTAATTCTATATATTTCCGAGAAAAATGTTATTCGCTTGGCTCTTATACCGATACGAATGACATGTCACTGTCAAATCCAAAAGTGTTGCTAAATTGCATTTTTCGTATGAAATGTTTATATCATATTCGCATTTGATTGCGAATATAATTAGTTTGGCAAATTCAGATTTCAGACGGTTTCGCAATGTACAGCTATCTGACAGGAGCTTAAAGAGTTAGATATTTTTTATTTTGGTTTATTTTTTATTTTTCTATTGATAGGTAGAATATTTGCTCTTTGTTTGATTAATGCAACCAACCACATTAAACTTTGATAGATACCCTTGAATGCTTATTTTAAGAGCAAGAAAAAACAAAACATATGCAATAATTTTTCCTAGTTGCAGAAGGCCTCTAGGGGAAGTTGTTGCAACCATAATTCAGTGTTAGGTACGAGATATCTGCTAGTCGGCTACCCTCGACTGTTGCAACCCCCACTTGTTGTTGCAGTGTTCGGCAGATATGTTGTCTAAATGTCGAGGTATTTAGCAACTGAACAACAGGGATCCAGTATTGAATTTCGATGACGTATTTTTAAAGCCAAAGGCTATGGCAGTTAGTGCTATTTATAAACTGAACCCATTTAAAATGGCTATAATGAAGTGAAAAAACAATATTGATTATAATAATAATTAGTATTTGATAGATAATAATAAAGAAAGGAGCAGAGCTGGAGAACGTACTGACCCGATGGGGGAGTTTTTAGCCCGTCCGGCAAGCAATGACCCTGCTCCTAACTGAGGGCGGTCAGTGATTTTCCGAAGGTATCCTGAAAGCAATGATTCGCTTCAAATCTCAATATTCAATTCTGGCGCTTGTTATGTCGAGTAAAGAGTATAGTTTTTTGCTTATTTTTTTGTATTGTTTATCAACATAATCAATAGCCTTTCTGATGAAAGTAAATATGTTGTAGGAATCGTAGATAATACCCTTGAATCATAGTAGTCGAAAAAGCATTTAAATTAGTGTCAGTCATTTCAAAACAAGTTTAAAGTAAAGTACCGTTCAGTCGAGGATATCTGCCCCCAACATATATATATATATATTTCGTAAAAAATAAAAAAATTTCTTTCAAAATGATTGGAAGGCTTGTGAATAAAACATCTATTGGCGTTATGGCTGGCTTGGCCAGTGCTGCGTTTGTTGGCTATTGCCTCTATTTCGATAGCAAGAGGCGCGGTCATCCCGATTACAAGAAAAATCTTTACGAGCGTCGTCGCCGCAATCGAAAATCCGATGTATACGAGGGCGTACCGATTCTGACTGATCAACGTTCCATTGAACACTATTTCATGCAGGAAATCCACAAGGGCGAGCTTCTGATCACCGAGGGTAACTTCGAGCGCGGCGCTGACCATTTGATGAATGCGATAATTGTGTGCAGCAAGCCTGGCAAATTGCTCAGCGTTCTGCAGTCCACTTTGCCGGTGGAGGTGTTTTCTTTACTTGTATACAAGTTGAACAAGTACAACATGAATGCTCAGAGACCTCCAAATACGACCGATAATTTATTGACTGAACTGGTTGCTGACGACGGCAGTGTAGAATGAGCCAAAGCAATTTTCAACCCAAATGCCAAATTTCTATTTGTTGTTTCGCGATTCGAGTTTATCAATTAAAAAATTACAAAAGAAACAAGCTCTTAGTGCTAATCTTTTAATAATGTCAATTGATACTCTGCTTTTTGGATACCCTAGTTACGAACAAAAAAAGAGAATTGTCCAATAAAGTTATCATATTTAAATACAAGTAGTATACTTTTCAGCGTTTTTTACAGAATGCATTAAAATTTGTCGTAGACAAATTAGATAAATAACGATAAATAACTTTATGGGGTCGGAGATGCTTCCTTCTGCCTGTTACATACATTTGCACAAAACCATTATACCCTTTTTACCCATTTTCAATGCGTTCCGGCTATAAAAAGACAACTATTCAATTATGTTCTGTCAGTTAAAATAATTTGAAAATAAAATGAACGATCTAAATAAGTCAAAATTGGCTCGTTCAATTCGTAACACATTCCCTAATGTTACTCTTCGCGAGAATATATGTACATTTTATAAAAAGTTTTTTTTCCTACTAATTAATGTTTTTTTTTTGGCGTAAATGATAAATGAGGAAATGGCTATAAACGCGAAATAATTCGAATTGCGAGCACATACTTTTGCAGTTGTTTTAAAAGTATCAGAAAAGTTCAAAATGAATGTCTTTAATTAAAATGCTGGACACACCATTCTCTATTATTGACTTATTGCCAGCTCAGATCAAATCAAGCTTCTCATTAATTTCCGTGAGCCATGCCGGGATTGTTTGGTTGTAATTCCGCCCGGCTGCTTCAACTCAATCGCTTGGCAAAACAATTAAAAGCTGATTTTGCACACAGTCCGAGCGTCAGAATTAGCAATATATTTGCATTGTCGAAGCCCGGTCCATTGTGGACCTGTCTCTGTTCTTAATTTGCTTGGGGTTGACTGCTCCCATACAAAATGGCTGCCAGTGTTTCCGGTCGCATAAATATGTCTCGCACTCAACAGGCGAATAAACTGTTCGCTAGGGAGTGGCGAGAGGGGGGGGGGGGGGTTCACCGGGGTTCGGCCCCTTTCGGGTCAAAATCCTGGCTCCGGTTGACCACTTCGACCCCACCGCATACGACATTTGTCATTAGCAGCCAACTCCGCACTGGCCAAGACTGTGCGGGTATTGACTGAAGCTAAGTGACCTTTGCTTTCTGTTAGCTTGCATCCCCCTTCCCCCATCTGCTGTAACGTGTGCTTTAAATTGTGTTTATGTAAACTTTCGTCTACTGTTTATTTTGGATCGTAGCCATGGCATTGCGATGCGGTCGTTTTGGCCCTGTATATTAACCTCCAGGAACCAAGTTGACGCATCCCACGGCGCTTTGACAAGGGCTACATTTGTCTGGGGCATGGCTATGGAAGAGTCGCTAATCTGTAAAAAGTTGGGTCAAGCCTTTTTTCGTGCGTTTTATTATGCAGTGACCTTTGATTTCTGTTCTGTTTTGGGAACAAATCCAGATTAGCTCAAGAGACTTTTCTTAAATTGTACCTACCCAGTTCTCACAGACGTTGTTTCTGCACACGTTTCCCAAAGGACAAATTGTAGTACATATATATTGGAATTATTTACAACAGGCAGCAGACAACAATATACAGGTCAATGTAATTACATAATGCGCCGCTTGTCCGGCCCATTGTCCTGCAATTGCGAGTTAACAAACAGCGCGTGTGTTAATGGACGGAGATGGCACTGGCTGAGTCAAGGATGCGTTGGAGGCGTCGGGGTCAGCGCTGCTTTGTTGTCAGACTAATTTTTAAATTGAGCAGGCAAAGTGAAACGGCCAACAACAGAGTTCCATTAGAATGTGCACAACAAGATTCAGCGCGGCTCAGAAAAGAATTATCTTATTTAATGAAAAATTATTTGATATTCTTGTTGTCCTGACAGCCTCAACTTTGACATTAATCCAAAGCGTTAGCAGTAGCCGTATATACATAAATAATGTTTATATATTAATTAGACTTTTGATGTAATAATATTTGTCATGTCCTGGAAACCTAACTTTGTTAACGTTGACATGGTCATTAAGAGCCGAAATGGGAAATGTCCTGTGAACTACGTATTGGGAAAATTCCACTTAGCGTAAAAGTTTTATGATACTCTTTTCATAGTAAGAGAACAACAGAAGCATGAAAAGTGTCTATTTTTCATTTGTGATATTTTAAAGTTGTGTGTTTAACCGCTTTATTAATAATTTCTCAGAAAATAAATCATTATTTTTTATCTGGTCTTTTGCACAGTTTTTATTGCAAATATTACACACATAACTGTGCATGTTGGTTAAACTCACAGGAAATTAATTTAAGCCTCCATCAACATACATTACAAAATATAAAAAATACAAACAATTCGGTCAAAATTTAAATTTTTCATGCCGCGTGGTCCCAGAGCAAAACACATGTTTACTTAAATGAACAACAAGAAAACACATGCTAAATTTTTAATACTCTTCATTCCTCTTTTCACAGCTGTGCGATAAAAAAAGTATGTAATAATAAATAATAAGATACGGGGCGGCAATTCATTTAATTGGGGTACCCTTATAGAATTTATGTTTTAAATTCGAAATTTTTTCCCAAAATTAGCTACGTAATAAGTTTTACGATTTGTGTAAAATAGTTTATTATACTCGTTCACGAAGTGAAAATAGTATATTGGGTTTGTGCAATGTCCGTTTTGCTGTGTTTGTCTGTCCATTCGCCCGTCTGTACGTATGAACGGAATTTCTTTCGTCGCTATTGAAAATAGAGGCTTGAAAATTGGAATATAATTTATATATAGTTAGTTAAGAGGTTCCCAACCCTTACACACGTTGTTATAAGATGAAAAGCCCCTTTCGTAAGTGTATTAAAAACAAATTTAATAAACAGTAACAACAGCGGCAGTACAAAAAATAGTTTACTCCTTTACACTTGCCCTGGCATATTCTTATACCCTATACCATTGAGTATACTTCAAGCTTACAGAAGGGTATATACAAGTTATGTGAACCTATGTAAAGTCAATGGAATCTACCAAGTTTTATAAAACTTTTAATTAAATTTAGATTAGATTCGACTTCAGAAATGATTATATGATCTTGTTTCTATTTTGAAAATTAAGCTTTAAATAAATTTACAAACTGCATTCCAAAACTTTCTAAAAAACACTGCTATGCATCGTTCGGTATAGGATATCTAGTAATCGAGAATTCCCGGCTTAAGAATTCATATTTATTATTTTTTTTCAGCCTTCGACGATGCAAACTCAAAACTCCCAACACATTTTACCCTGCATAGACATTTATTTCCCAACGGATATACGAATATCTCTCCGTGTGCGTGCTGTAACTGTGTAGTGGTGTATGTCAAGCTTTATTTCATATTTTTTCAGTTTTTCGCACGTTCCACAATTTGAACCCTCAGCGGTTTTGAATTACATTTTTTATGTTTGCGTTCTGAAGTGAAAAGTCAGTGAAACTACAGAAAGGTCGTAATTTTCCTCTGCCTTGTCTGTCTACTAGTGTACAACCCAGACAAAACCGTATGGAAACAAACTGCAATAACCCGAGGGAAATGTCTTACAATAACAGAGTGTACAGTGCTATAGGTAAAGTAAACACATGTATGTGAAACGTACAATTTATCATTGTTTTCGAGGCTTAAATAATATTTGTAGAAAATATTTTATTAAATTTCCCGCTTAAAAATAATGGGTACGTTGTAGACTAATAAAATCGAAAGAAGAAATATAAAAAATATTTAGAAATATTTATAATTAAATATTATTAAAAGTAAAAATTAAAAAAATTAAATTTATTTTTAAAGATCAATCATAGGCAGAAAAGGTCTCGAGAGATTAGAACCCAAAGCCTAAAAAAAACTACACGATTTTAAAACACAAAACTGATATTTATTTATTTTTAGCAAGCAACTTAAGGCGAACGTTTTTGTTTTAATAGCTCAGAAGAATTAAATTTCATAGGAAAAATATTTTTCTACGATGCTAATAATAACGCTTCACAGTACACAGCAAGTACATAATGCTTTCAAATTTATGTACAATATATATACACTTTTCGGTAGTCATTTAAGTCACGAAATTAACTTTGTTTACATTCTGTACTTCGTGCCTTTAATAAACACGGATTGCTGCAAAATCAAGTTTTATGAATTTAATTTTAACTATGCTAAGCAAAATGTATGAAAACTCCAAACTCATCACAGCCCAACAATAACGACAATGAAGGAGAACAACAGCTGCAATGTGGGGCAGTCGGCAAAGTTTCAAAAAGAAATGCGCTTGTTGACTTATTCCTGCCTTTGAGTGAGTGTGTGCGTACCCGCCTTTTTTATATACCCTGTACCCAGAAATTGCCAGAAAATGACTGTAATAAAGTTGTGGGAATGCGGATTACAGGTTCAAATTGGCATGTGTTATAGGAAAGTTTAGCCTGGTAGATAAGATTTCTCGTTTTACGGTGTTAATAAACAAAGCTTCAAAGTGATTTTCTATAGAAACGCATAATATCACTCTTTTTTGGATCATTAACCAAATTTTAACCAGTTGTCTAAAAAATCAGATGAAGCTAACTACACTTTCTTTTATGTTAAAATATATTTATTTTCTGACAAAAGAGTAACCATTAATACGAATTCGCTACCTGATAAATACCATAAAGCAATATTAAATTAATCTCATTTTATCAAAAAATGCTTTCGTGTTTTTCTTATCTGGAGCTTATATTGAAACATAACTTTATTGAAGTATTTGGTAACAGGGCATCTGGTAGTCAAGCTTACTCTGTTTTTTGCTGCATTTTATTTTCCCGGCTTGTGCTGGTTGAGCACTTTTCATGAGACAGGAGTCGAGTCTGAAATTGTTTGCATGCTGCGTAATGTCGTCAAAGGATTTGCGTCATACAGCCCGCCCTGCAGTTACATATTTGCGCCAAGTAGTTGTGCGACAGCTGCAAAAAGGGGTTTTTATAATTGATTTTGAAGCCTGCAACAGGAACATACACTGAACAGCCCACAGACTTTGCGTCACACATCTCGTCAAGCACTTGAGCGCGATGATAACAGGAATGATATCTAATTGTTGGTTTTCTCCTTCTTTTTTTTATACTGAACTGTCTAGCATAATTTATATAGCTTGACATGAACATGTGGGTATTAAAGTAACTTAATAGAATATAAAATATTTTTTCGACACGCCTCGGAGCGGCGGCGCACCTCAGGTCAAATGGCTTTGGCTCAGAGCGTGCATAAGCCTAACAAGTGCTGGCGTAAGGAAGGTTAAGATTAATGGCGTGTGAGCTATCTTCTGATACGTTCCTGAGGTTTTATTTCACTTCCTCCGTCCCATTCGCTGACAAGTTCCCTGCCGACGTCTTTTTGCCACATCCAACAAAATCTGAAGCTGCCACGGAAGTCCTCGGGTCAAGGGCTGGAATGAAGTTATGGCACCAGCCCAGCAATTCAATTAAATGCTGCAGTTGGCACAGAACGATAACAGCACTGGAGGATTTAAGGATTGAATTTATTTATAGCACAATGAAACAACAGGGTCCTAACAAAGACAATATAAATACTAAGTTGAGTAACGCGCATACATTTGAACGTTAGCAAAAATTTCTGGAGTGGCTTTTCAAGGGGCTTTTCGCTCTTCGAATGCCACATCAACCGAGTGGGTTTTCGCTCTCAAAAAGCCAAACGAATAATGCCGAAGTTGTTGCGCCTCTGCTGCTGAGTGAAATGCGCTTCGGCAATTAAATAAACAACTATAACGTACTATAAGAAATCTGCAGTCTATTTACTTTTATTCCAGAAACTTGAACAAGTCCAAGTGTATAATAAAAGTATAGAGTATATATATAGTGTTAATAAAATAAAATAAAAATAAATTTGTGTGTCCAGCCAGTGGATATAATTATAATTAGTTATAATTAGTATTTTACCTTTTTATACCGTGAACCTATTGAAAATGGGTAAAGAAGGCAGAAGGAAGCATCTTCGCCATCATAAAGTATATATTCTTGATCAACATCACTAGCCTAGTCGAATTAGTCCTGTCCGTCTATCGGTCCGTCTGATTTGGATTGCAGACAAAAGCTAGAAAGCTGGTCTTCGACTTTTTCACTTCGTATATACAATACGCAGGTCAAGTTTTTTTTTTCAAATGTTCGCTAATGCTTTCCGTTTTCTTAGTATCGATATTTATCGTTTTTTTTTTAATCCAGTTTTTTTAACATAACTCCTAAATTATAGGATACTACAGACTTGCTAATTGGTTTGTACATACATTTTGATGCTCTTATCATACTTTTAGTTTACGAGCAAGAATCAAGAACCTAGTTTCCTTAGTGGGCGCCAAGCGCAGCTGCTTGGCTGAAACACAAGCAAGTTCTGTGCTCATGTCCACACATGCAATCAAATTCAGAATTTCGTCTAGCGTTTTTCTTCACATTTTTATGCGATATTTAAAGTGTGTTTTATTATGAGAGAATTAACTGGTAGTGTGGGGCAGACGGTAGATGGTTCCCAGCCCCGCGTAAGTTACCAACGGTGCGCAATTTTTCTGTTTCCGTTGATAGTTATTAATTTAATTTTTTCTTTATTTTGACTACCTCAATACTCATCAAGTGTGTGAAATGCTCGGTTCAGGGTACCTCCTAGTCGGGCGGTCCCGATTAGAGCCTTTTCACTTGTTAATATTTGAAAAGCTTACACATATATTTATAGCATTGTTAAAAGCCAGCCAAGGATAAAAAATCAGAAATGAAAATGAACAACAATTCCAGTGTCAACAAGTTCATTTAAAATAATATGAGAAAAGCTCTTTTTGCTCCAATTTGCATGTATGAAAATAAGCAAATAAAAAAAAAAAATTTCAAGGAATAGGCTGGCTTTATGTCTATGTCTATCTACGTCTGTGCATATATTTCCATATTGAAGCCGAATTCGTTTACACTTCATTGAATTTAAAAAAGAAACAAGGAAAATGCATAGAGAGATTCATACTCGCACTCGCACTCACACTTGTTCTGTATTCGTATTCTGGTTGCAAACAATAATAATACAGTATGAATTCCTCTAGTCAGGAGCGCCCGACTGGGAGATACCCAGAAACTTGCGATCTGTCGTTACAAACATGTTAGCCCCTTCCATGCATGCATATATACACTTAACTCAGTGGCTGCGCTTGGCCCGTACTATTAACTCTAGTCTCCAAAATCTGAAATATATTTAATATTTGCATATCCTTTACAAGAACACAATAACCAAACTTAAGTGACTTTAGAAAAAGAAAACCTTCTCTTGAAACCGATTTTTATCGATAATAAAGGATCAAGCAATGATATCAAAAAAAAAATAAATAAACTTGTTCTGTGTACGGATTAGGAAAATATGTATATTTTATGGGGTCGGATATGTCTTGAAACCGATTTTTATCGATAATAATGGATCAAGCAATGACATCCAAAAAAAAAAAAAAATAAACTTGTTCTGTGTACGTATTAGGAAAATATGTATATTTTATGGGGTCGGATATTCTTTTTTTTTCCTGTTACATACACTTGCACAAAATCATTACACCCTTTTTAACCGTTTTAAATGGGTTCAGGGTATAAAAAATATGTACGTACAATGAACTGGGGTGCCTTGTGCATAAATTTGAAATGTAAATAATGAAGCAACACAAAACAAAATTTTAATATTATATTAAACAAGATAACAAACAGTAATGTAATATGCTAGGTACATAAAAAATCAGTCAACAATGTCCAAAGACTTTCGCTTCGATATACATATTTATGAGGCCCATCGTCATTTGTAGGCGCCAAATAGACTTTTAGTTATTGAAATTTATTAGTTGTAAAAGCTCATTATAGTTACTTAAAATCCGTCTGCATAACATTACTAATTTGAAGGTTTACGGAAGATTGCTGATGACTAGCTCTAAAGATTGAACACAAATTGCGGGTAATTCATGAAATAAAATGTATATCTTCCACAATCTTAGAGCTTAAAATTTGGTAGACAGTCTTCTCCTGAAATTCAGAAATTACAAAAATGTAATATTTTTACAAAGTAAGAATTTAAATTTTGTCAGTTTTGAGCTATTATTATACTGTTAACAATTATTCCGCAGTCTATTACAACCGACTCCAACGATCTTGGTTGTTTTATTTTTTATCGAAATTCTTGTCTTTCATCAAAAATAAGTGACTTACTTTTGTGACAACTGCATAAAATATTAATGTGTTTCACATGATGGATAGAAATTATTGGCGCCTGCAAGAACCATTTACAAACAGAAAAAGCAAATAAAGGAAAAGCCTATAAAGGAATGGAAAAAGATTCATTTATTGAATTGTGCCTACTATCCATGTTACTCAAGAATATATAATATTAGATACAACACCTTATAGGCAGCTTTTTTTTTGGATAGATTAAAAAATCAAATAGACAGCTGAATAAAATTCGTTGTAAATAATTAAAAAATCAATAGAACAACCACTTAAACAACTGGCATTTAGGCACTTACTACATCTGACTGCGTTGGAGTTAATTTTGAATGGGACCAGGATTATCTCGTAGCAAGTAAAATATTTTGGATTAATGTTTTTTTATGAACTTTAAATAGTTTTAATTCGGGCCGTGTCGGACATCAGCACATTTCACAGTACCGACTGTGTCCAATATTTATTTATTACTTATTCGTTCAACAAATATAAGCCTGTCCGTTGAATGCCCCTGAATGGCCAGTTGACAGCAAATATTATTATTTTTCATGTGTCATGGGGAGGAATGTTAAAGGAAGAGGTCTGCATAAATGTTTAAGAAAGGGTTATTAAAACAGCGTTAACATATTTTCACATGGACAAATACGGAAATGTGCAAAAGTAAAATAAACAGAAAGAAAAAACAAAGAATGAAAAAATACGAAAACTGTTTCGGGATTCGTTTTGCGGTTGATTTTCTGTCACTTTATTTTGTGTTCATTGCCGTTGGCCAAGAAATTTATGGGCCGCATATAACGTTGATTTAATATTTATTGGAACAATTGCCACAGTCAAATGTCTGTCTTAAAAATTAAGTTTACATATTCAGTTAATTTTTTTATATCTGCCATGAGATTTGACAGTAAAACTGAATTTTTATTTTCAACTTACAAGCTTTTATGGCCTACACGCAGAAACTTGGCTGAAATTTGGCGATAAGGTTGAAAAAAACACTTTAATTGAAAATATATGGTTTTAGCTTATCTCCGCTGTTATTTTCGTTACTTATCGCTGATGCATTTTCTTAGGCTAGGCATCACAGGACAATTTCACAGAAGAATGATGATAAAAATTAAGAAAAATCTTTCAAATTCCGCTAAAGATCATATCTGAGCTTTTTCTTACCACAGCCATCAGATTTATTTCCCCAAAGACTTTACCTTGGCCAAAATGGCATTCAAGCCATTGCGATTCTGGCTCAAATTCAAGGCAAGTTTATAAATGTGCTGGTGCCTTAGCCGAAGAAGATAAAGATAATTTAATATGAAATAAATATATAATAATATATAATAAAAAAATAACCTAAAAAATTGGGGGTTGCTAACTTTTATAGATTTTAGGAAAACTTTAAGAGTTATTAACCTGCACGTCCTATCGGCAAGTCTATATTCGAAAAAGTTACATTCGGACGGACAGACAGACGGACATAGCTGGATTGACTCGGCTGTGGATCCTGATCAAGAATAATAAACTTTATGCCTGTTACATACATTTTTATAGAATCATACCCTTTTCATCCATTTTCAATGGGTTCAGAGTATTATTATACTAATCACCTAATGACTGTTAAATCTAAGAAATATAAAAAAGCAATAAATAACTTAAAATTTTATTAAAAAAAACTTGTTAAGAGTACCACTTATTATAATTATTTATTTTCTTTGGAGTAAACGTTTAACAAAACCTCCTGTGGGAACTCTTATTGTTCTCTTTGCCATGTTTAATGACAAATTTCGTTAGATATGTGTATTACACACACAAGTAAGTATGCTGTAAACAAACGATATTTTATTTCCAATTTATTTGCAGGTGTTCGGCATTGTGAACAGCACCGAAATTGAAAAACAAATTATTTCTACGAATTTGCAATGGCAAATGTAATTCAATCTACAATATACCTTCCGACGCTTGTTCGAGTGGCTTTTGTACCGTAGAATGCCATTTTTATATTTTTGCAGAAATTGTGAGCACAAGCCAGAGGTTTTCAACTTATATCAAAATGCAAATATTTAAATATTTCGTTTCTCTCCTTTTTTAAAGCTCAGTTGAAATCAGTTGGTTTCTCTCATCTCTGGGGATTTGGTAAAGCATATATTTAAATTAAGCGAATCTGCGGGTAAACAGTTAAGTAGCCACAAACTGTTCGCAAACACAGCTCAAAATGGCGATAGCTACGAATTTTCACCTTGTATTCCTGTAAAATTGTACTTTTTATCTCAAAAGTTTGGTATGCAGGAACTTGTTTTTCCTTTTTTTTTTTGGGAGTTACTGCTGCGGTAACGTGTTCCATTTAGAACGCTTGGGGATTTCTCTGGTCAAACTTTGCCAAGGGTTAGTGCCTCCAAGAGCAAAGGACGAGCGTGTAAACGCTTTCGTGTTTCAACCGTTATATATATTTTTATATATGTATGTATTTTTTGTAAATGTAGGTAGGGACCCATCCATTACCAATGCTCTTTCAGCAGCAGCCTCATCTGCGTCTTGTTTCTTTTCACTTTTCTTTAGTCAGTTGGCGTAAATGGCAATTAGGCCATAATGTGCCTGCGTTGGGGATGGTTAAGAAAGCAGCCCAGACGCCATTTGAAGTTAGGACATTGACGCAGACAGCCGTGAATTGCAATATAACAGGCAGCTGAGTCACTCGTCGCAGATAGGTGGTAAATATGTTAGACTCTATGCAAATTTATGCCAAGAATAGGACACGACACTTACATGCATAACTGAATTCATAAAACGATATATGGCTAACCGAGAAACCCTTTTAACAAGGAGTTCAAACGGCTAATAATATAATAGTGTGCTGTTCAACTGACAAACTTGAGTGACAACTTTCCTTAAGCTTTCAAGTATTTCAGTTTATATTTTAAAATACATATCTACCTACAGGAAGTCATAAACTTACTTTCTTTCTCTAATCACACAGTAAATCACAATTAAAGTTGTGTAAATAAAGTTGTGAAACATCAAATGAAATTAATTTGCCTATATACAAATTTCTCTATTCAAGAGAATAATATAAATTGTAGACTGGAGCACTAGTTTCTAGAATTTTTGTTTGTAAGCTGTATTTTAGTAAAATTTATTTAAAATTCTCGACTTTTCGACGCATGATCACAAAGCGGATCATTAATTTATATTTATCTATCTATCTATCTATCAATTCCGTCCAGTCTTTTGCCATATTCGAACTACCTATTTGTTTTATAGTAGTAGTGGTAGGTTTTTCCCACCACACCCTTCACCCTTGTTATCATCATTTGGCAACCCCACCTACTCAATAAGAATTTTAATAAATGCACAAAGCTTACAACTTTTCCTTAAATTGCTGTCCCTGCTGGCAGTCTGACAAAAGCAGCCCTACCAATAAAGACCGCAGCCTTGAAATTATTAAAGCAAACCAAGTGAGAAGGCTCTAGTCGGGAGCGCCCGACTAGGACATACCCTGTACCCTGCGATCTGTCGTTACAAACATTTCAACCGCCTTGCACATATACATACACACACAAATTTTGATATTTTATATATATTTGCAAAAGATTCTTTGATGCGATAGTATTCATAAATATACACGTGCATCCAATCTGGTGTCGCTAGCTCTTAAGATAATGCACAAAACCCTTATACCCGTTTAACCATTTTCAACGGGTTCAGGGTATAAAAAGAAGAAATATGTATATAATAAAAAAACACGTGTGTGTGTCACACCAGAAGCCGCAGAGTTGCCTCGCGCTTGGCTCAGTCGAGTGCTCGCCAAGAACATCATCGCCTGTAATGTTGAAATAATTTAATTTGTGCTGCCTGCTTGCAAACACATTCATTCAAATTAGGCATTTAAAGTGCTGGTAAACTTTGAACTAAGCATAGCACAGCGAACTGACTTCAACAGCAAAATGCCAGAAAACATTTTCTCGTTTGTTCTATTTTTCGGTAACTTAAATGCTTCAGCCAACGCCATAAAACTTTCATTGTCAAATTGCTGGCTTAGCTGCCGCTGGAGTTCCAACAGTAGCAAATGAGAATAAGCCGCAAGAAAAGCTGAGCAACAATTCTACTTTGTTATGACCGACATCATAGTGTGTTTTATAGCCTGAAAAAGTATAGCAATATCGTATTTAAATATATAAATCGTGATATAAATAATACAGAGAAGGAGAAGAAACATTTGATCGTTTTGATGGGTATCTTCATGTAGGCCAGAGTTACATCTTTAGTATTTTTTTATATATCCTTTACTTTCGCAGGTATGTATATAATACTATATACGTTAATGCAACCAGACACGGTTTGCCAGCCTGCTGATGTCGGCCTGAACTTTTATTTCGTTGTTACATAAGCGGCTTAATTGCGTCCCTTTGATGGGCAAGTCGTAAAAAGAACGATATGAATCTGAATCGAGTGTCGTTTATCAAATAAAAACCATTCCAAGCCATTCACATATCCCACTCTGATGACATGCCAGCCACAATCAATGTGGTATCGTTGTCAATTCTGAACTTAAATTTTTCAAGTCGACATTAATTGAATATTCGTCTGCTGTCAAAGTTAGGCAGCAATATGAGTTTGCAAGCTAAGCTATTCTTTTAATTGCGGCTTGCACAATCTGTAATCGAGAGTGTTCGACTAGGAGTTACGGTATACGATATTCGATAGACGGTCAACAAAAATCCAGATGATAAAGAAAATACTTTAAAATGATTTCATATTTTTGAAGGTTTTCTTTTAAACAATTTTTTTTTTAATGATTATGACATTAATTTTATTATTTTCAGAAACAGAGATCACAAAGACGCCAACTGAACTACATGAACAGGCGAAAGTACTTTTGTGTCTGTAACCTACATATTATTTTACAGGGTATACAATTATAAGAGTCTCTGGACAAGGTACACGCAACCGCAGTTGGCCTGGGAACGTGCCAAGAATTTTGTGTTCTGATAAATATTTGTCATTCTCCGGTGTGAGGTGATTATCAAAAAGAGAGAAATTTAAAACAAAATTTACCCTTAAAATCAAATAGACATTACTTGAGCGTGTAAATATAAGACGCTCTTTATCAAATATAATGGTTGCCCTCAAAATATATGAAATATCATTTAAATTAAATTTTGATTGGCTGCGTTTATATGGCTTTTTTTTGTTTTTAAATTTTCCATATTTGCATCATTTCCGCGTTTTAAAAGAAAGCTATTTTGTATGTACCTTTATTAAATTTAGAGTCACCATTGATATATTTTACATATTTTTATTTTTTTATTCTTAGGAAGTAAGTGCAAACCATTTTCGCACTGACAGTAACCACATTTACCCATCGCACAGTTCAAGCGAAATGAGGCATTTAAAGAGTCAAGAAAAACGAAGCATGAAAGTTTAAAATTGCCAGGAGCTTTGTTTATTTTTTCACTCGGCTCCGCAGGATCAACTCGCGTATTTAACGCTTAAGTTAATTAAAGAAGTTAAGTCGAGCTATTGTATAGCTAATGTTACCAAAGAGAAACGGAAAACTGAATCAAATATTGGCGGAAAATTCAATACCCTATTTAAAGAATATGGTATTTAATTGATTTGCCAATAAGTGTTAATTATAAGAACTTTTTTGGGCTTATGGGAGGATTTTTTTGTTTAAGTATATTATGTACATATACGTTTCCATCATAGGATCGAATATGCTTCCGCTTCGCTAATTTTGAATAAAAGCGTTCTACCCTCTCGTCTCGTTAAACAACGCACACAAACGCTCTATGTAAAGTATATATTAAGTTATTTTTCTTTGCACAAAACAACAAGCTGTATTTTGCTTGTCTAATTAGTAAAGTCAAAAGGCTAAAAATAACAAAGGACAACAGCTATTTTTGCCAATTTGCTGGATTAACAGCTAAAGGGATATTGTTGCCAACACGAAACAATTTTAATTAGTCAAAAGACAAATAATCCACAATGGACACCACAAGAATGCTTCCAAATTAAATAAGCTAGTGCAGTGAAATCAAATAAAATTTACAAAAATAAATATAATAATAAATTTGAAAATCTTATAGCATGTACAATAAAAATAATACAAATTGATAAAGTTAAAGTATTAAATTAAATACATTACATTCTATTTTTTTATACCTATAATAAAATTGTATTTATATTCTTCTAAAAACATATTGCGGTTTACTGTATTTATGTATTTAAATAATTTGCTTTCAAAAAGAAATAAAATATTTATATTTATGAAAAATTTTCGATTTAGCTTAAATTTAATTTGTAGTACTTTTGATTTCAGAAAACTGTACACCTTTAATTTCTTTTTCAATTACCTAAGCCAATCCATACATATAGTAAAAATCACTTGATTATTTAATTACACTAAAAATATTTGATTTATATATAATTTATTAATTTAATAGTAAAAACATATTTTTAAAATTATTTATTTCGAGCACTGTACTTTATATTTACTGTACCTTTACCACACCTGAAAACTTACAGCAATTTAAGCTAACAAAAAGAACTTTTTATATGTTCAAACTTATTTCAGTTGTAGCCGAACCATTGGTGCGCTTTACGGACCAATAGCACTTTGAACAAAATGCCAGATCGATATCGCGAGTTCACATAAATTGACGAACCTGCTAAATGAACTGTCAAATGACATTTATTTCTTTCTTTCACTTTAACTTGCAATGCTAAACATTTATTGTCACTAAGGTAATGTTCTGCAAAGCAGAAACGAAAGGAAAATAGCCGTGGAGCCGCACTTTTATACTGTAGGGGATGTGCTTAAGTCGGCCAAATTTTGTAGCAAGTTTGTACCGGTAAAGACAGTTGGCCAACAACCGCAGGGCCACGTTAGGGCTTATATAACCGGAACGACAGTTAATTAAGCCACAGTTTCTCAAAAGCATGAATATTCTTTTAACGTTGACATTTTACTTGGAAATAGAAAAGAGCATTGTGCTATGGTAAAACATTTAAATTAAAAAGAAAAGGCTTCTCAAGTGTGTAGGTCTTAAATTTCTAGGATATAATTTGAGTGCTCGAATGGAGTAACTCTCTAACAAATTTTATTGGTGCGTTTATTATATGGATATCTTTACATTTAAGAAAATATGAGATATAAGAAAAAAAAATTAATTATTAAGCATATCTTAGATTATGAGAATCTGCTTTCGGATACTAAAAACAAATTTATTTGCTAATCAATAGGACCAAAAACCAAAAACAAAATTTATTCAACTGCGTTTTACACAATTTGTTCACGTCTTTTTTAAAACCCAATTTTAAACAGGATATAGAAATTCCCGATTTTTGACATTCAAATTATATTTGGCGCCTTCTGACAGCACAAAAACAACAGTATATTGGCTTCGTTATCTTTTTATTTATATAACAAACACAACAGCAACATGAAAAAAATGAAAATCTGCAATTGACGTCAAACGCTACATTTAAATGTGAATTAAAAGCATGTTTAGAGCCGCTTTGATGTCTTTTTTTAGATCCCATTAACGAAGCATGAAATATTTGACAGAGTACTTGAAACTCATCTATGTATTTAAGCCAAATTACATATCGATTCACTTTTGAAATGTAAGCTGTCAAGCATCAAATGGGGCAATTATGAAAATATTCAATTTACCTTCCAAGCAAATTGCTTTAGAGCAAAATACATTTCAGTCTAATTAAATTTGTATCAAACGTAAATCATAAATTAAATAACGCAAAACGAAACCATTTGCATAAGTTCAAGCAGAAGTAGTAAAAAAACCTGCCAAATATTTATGCGCTCTTATAAATTTAGTTGCACAGTTTTTGGCGCTAACGCTATGAAGTATGATTTAATTAGGAAAAAATAAAGTAGTGGAAGTTACCCGAAATTCAGAATGAAGCTACGTGTTAAACGAGTATTCCTAATTGAGATTCTATAGAAGTTTTCAGCATTTGCACAGTTAGTTAAACAAGAATAGATAAGGTGGAGGGGCAGCAAGCTCTTAGCGGGTGGTGAGGAAGCTATATAACTCCTATTTGTTTAATGCTGCACGTCGATTTGACAGCTAACCAGACCCAGTCACGCCTCTTGCCTTGTCGCTTTTATGGCCCGCACGTCGCAATTGCAAATAGAACAGAAAATTCTTCACATTTCGTTTGCCATACCCCAACCACTCTCAAATCAGCTCCAGCCATCCAGTTTTGTGGTGTGATTCTTGGTCTGGCGCATGTTCACAAGTGCGCAGCATTTATCTGACGAACCACCAACGTTTCGTTGCCTAAATCAAAGCCTAAATGTTGTCTATCAGGTGCCAAACAAATACCAATCGGATAACCAAAAGGCGCAAGTAGAGAAAAGGTTTAATGTTAGAAGCTTTAGCAAACACGAGAGAGAGAGAGAGAGAGAGATAGAGAGAGCGAGATGACAAACAGTATATAAAATGTAGAACTAGAACAAACTCAGTTATATTATATTTTTTATGTTTTATGTTTATGATTTTCAGCCCTTTTAGTTCACTTACAACCTACCATAATATCTAAACTTTATTTAAAAGCTTTTTAATATATCGATCCTATAAAAATGCACAACAAAAAGTTATAATACCCGTAAAGTTAAAAAGAATTTTACCTCATAATTTTTATTATTCAAAGGTTTTAAAGCTTTTTAAATTTAAATAAATAAATCTTCAGAAACTTGGCATCATTTGCAGCTCAGATGAGGGACATCAGTGCGTATACGTCATACGCACAGTAAATCACACGCTTGCCATGATAAATGGTGCCCGCGAGAGGACCATTGCAAAAGTGTCTTTCGGGCAATTGCCATGCATTCTTTCTGTGTCGCCCAGAAACTAATGGAGCTACATAATGGCAAAGGAAGCAAAAACATGACATATCTGACGATGTAGGTAGAATTACTTATTGTATGGCTTAAGCAGAAGTAGTTTAGTAGCAGAAGTATTTTACCCAACTCCTGCCCGAATCTAATATATTTGAAACCAATATACATTGCCTAGAAATTTCATCAACTTTAAAGTTCAAGTGGATTTTATCCTCAAATGGGACAATGACATGACCGACTGCTCATAAATAAATAATGTGTTGGGAGACCGCTCTTAATATCAAATTGACTAGAAAATGGAGGTCCAAAGTGGTAAAGGCCGTTCAACTGTTTGGACACTGGTCAAGCTTGTTTGTTTACTCTCCTGGCCACAACTACCTGTCTGTCCCTTTTTCTTTCGTTCCATCTGGCGTTTGAGCTTTGCTGCTGTGTGTTTTGTCACGTGGCTACGCATATTTGCACCTGCCAGGTTTATTTAGCAAGCCGCACAATTACGATTTTATAATGAAATTTACATTGTTTTATTGTTTTACTTGTTTTACATTATTTTTCAAATATGTGTTAATATTTAAATATTCCATTAAATTGTGCCTCCTATTAATTTAAAGTTTAATTTCATTTCCCAGCTGGAACACTTATTTATCAATTATTTATTCTTTGTTCAATTAAAAAAAAAACATTTTATACAATTCGAAAAAAAATGTCCCTTTGTGATTTGCATAGCTTTAATGAAAGTAATTTTACAGTCATGTCACAGCACTTTGATATTTAGTCAGTGATGCGTTTTAATTATACGGTTAAGAATAAACAGTCAACTCAACAAATGGCTTGCAATAATATGATTTACATAAGGTATATATAAATATATATATTTATGTGCTGTCCAGTCCAAATTAACATAATGTGTTATAATGTGTTTGTGCAAATGGAAGTGGTAAGCAAAAAGAAACAATAACGTTCCGAAAACAGTAAGATATATCTATGTCCCATTGCTCTGGTCACCGCCTGCCTGTATAAATCAAAATTAAGCCTAAACGAGTATTTGGACTCTAACTATTTACGCAACAAAATAAAGTTGAAATAATTTTGTTTTTGCCAACCTGTTTGTACAAACTATTGTTTTTAGTGCCTGCAGTCTTTATACGTGTTGTATCCTAATAGGTTTACTCTGATAAGATGTGTACTGCAACTATATAATTTAAATTGTTTTTTTTGTATGGTATAAAGTCTTTATTGTTACCAACTACCGATTTGATTACCAAGTATATCCTAGTTGAGCCCTCTGTACACTTAAGCGTCCATATATGTATATAATTTTTCGTTCAACGTTCGTTGTATGTACACATCGTGAAAGGCAGCGCATGCAACTGAAAGCCTTTCTGTGGGGTAAAGGGGGGCGGGGGAGGGCTTTATCGGTGCCAAGTAACACAAAATTTTCTGAATTTTGCACGTTTTGTTTGTCTTCACAGTTAGAGAAGGGGAAACCAGTCAACTGAGGTATGAAACTAACCTGATGCTGCAGGTGCTGCTGTTGTTACTTCCGTTATATTAAACAAACAGAAAAGGTTTTCAAGTACACAAAATTTAACGCGCTGTCTGTTGTCTGGGTACGAACCAATTAATCAGAATGCGTCACTTGAAACGAGAAGCCCAGCAAAGGGCAAAAACAAGAGCAAAAGAGCTACCTGAAATTTATTCCTATCATATCGCAATTGGGATACTACAAAGGACACTGCAGTGGTCGTCGGGCAAGTTGCAGCCAAGCACGAAAACTGGTTAAACAAGCGCATAATGTGAACAAACAAAGGGACAGAGATAAAAAACAGAAGGAGAAAAATAATTTCAGAGTTTGCTTTGGAACCGTCTTCTTGCCTTACTTAGCTGATTTATTTCAATTTTTTTTTTAACTTCAGTCTTTCATTAAATGTTTAATTAAACTTAATCTCACATGTTGGTTGTTCACAGCAAAAACTGAAGTATAAGCAACAATAGTCAGTTGGTTAACTCGGATAATGCTAAAACCAGTGCACAACTGAGCCAGACAACTTGATAATCTTTTGCGGGCCAGCCTCATGCGACAGCATGTTCCAGCATCTGATGAAACATAAAAATTGTCAAATGCCGCTGACAGCTGTCAACAGCGTTGTGAATGTACCCCGGTGCCAGGATAAGGCTCAGGCCCTACATTAAACGAATCACTGCACAAGGATAAAATACGCATTGCGCATACGTTATGTGGTACGCAGAGACAACGACAATGCGCATTTTAATCCGGACTAATGCATTTGATGCGATATTCTTATGCCATCTTTAAAAGAAAACAACACCATTAACTAATAGTTGAGTCGTCCCACCACACAGCACGCATACATCAAATATGTCCTTTTGGCGAGCTTTTCCACATCTGCCTTCGTCTAATCTACTTAGTTGATTTAAAGACATGTTTGGCATTGGCAGCTTTGGCAATCATGCATTAGATTCATTTGTGACTTGTCTATAACTAGCAATATCCTTAGCACAGTTCCATTAAATTTCTTATTCTGCGTATGTGTATACAGCTTTGGCAAATAAGTAAAGCAAATGAAATCCTGATATAATTACATATATTTTTATCGAGTGCTTTTAGTAAAACTCTTTTTCTATATGCATCCATATATATTTTATATATATTTTACGATATAACAACAGTGTCATCGAGGATTCATTTACCATAGTCAAAAAATTATCTTATTTTAAACCATAAACCAAGCTAAAACGCTTTTGTTTTCTTGTTGTGGTGTTTGTTTGAGTAAGCGCTGTTTGTTTTTGTTAAATAAATATTAAGAGATCTCTGGTCTCCCTCTTGAAAGTTATAAATGCGGTGTTATGGCATTTTACTTTTGTATATAAATTACAAAAACGTTTTTCATTTTTCTTGAGCTCCGAAAAGTTCCACCATTGAAGAAATAAATAAAAATAATGTGCAAATGATTGGTGGAACACATATGATTGTAAAGACCATAAATAACTCAGGCGGACGCCCAGCAAATTAACTCGTATATTATTGCCTATTATGGGCCCCAAATTGAGGCAATTACCAACACTTTTCGGCTGTACTTGTGGCCTCCATAAACAAAATACGTGTGACCGACCGCCCGCAGGACACTCGTTACCCTGCGCACATTGGGCGCCTTATTAATAATATTACAAACAAAGGCGGGTGCCGCTGTGAAGTTAATAGTATATCATTTTGGATATTTGCAGTGCCTAGCGAATATTTTGGAATGGTATAGAAAGTGCGTTGCGACCTTCAGGCGACTTTCGACCAGCAGCCAGAACAATGTCCTGATAAGATTTGGTGACTTGTCTGGACATTCATTAAGCGTCGACCAGCAGCATTCAACTAAGTATTGCCAAGCGTATCCAAATGTCAACAAGGTCATTACGCAAAACATCGACCACATACACACACAAATACACACACATGGCATACACACACAATGGAACCCGTCCACTGACTGCTGTCTTCGCTGGGTTCATTACAATCTCTGTCTAGAAATGCTTAATTAAATTCCCCCAAAACAAGTTTTTTTCACTTTCGCTCTTTGAGTGCCTCTCAAATTAATGTTTAACACTGGTTCCTGCACAAGTTTGTAGCCAGGACGAAAATAGTTTTTTGTGCATAATATGGCCAGGCACTACGAGCGATATTTGGACAGCTGTTAAAGAGAACTCCTCTGGGATCCTCCATAAAATGGCCGGCAAATAGTTTACCCTTACATATTGCTCGTGGAGCACAAGCCTCACGAGCTGAGCTGAGCTCACTTAATTTGCTGCAAAAACTTGTTGCATGCATTTTTAATCAGACGGAAGCTGAGAAGTGGAGGCTGATAGCTTTTGGTTCAAGATATTTAATGGTTACCTTGAACCAAAAGCCATCATCATTATAAGAAAAATGTTTAGTTTAAACATGTTATTTATGTTTATTAAAAAAATATATAGTTGAAATAATTATAGTTTTTATCGTAAAAATTACACTTAAAAAATTACTATTTAACATTTGTTGTAACAAGGAGTAATTGTTATTTTTAAGGTTAGAATAATACTATTTAATATAATTTCAATCTTAGTTATGTTAAAGACTTGACTTGGCCATGTTCTGTTAGAATAAAGCAAAGAATGGAAAATAATGAAGTGAGAATTATGTTGCAAGCAGACAGACATAATTATTAATATATTAATATATTCTTCTTCAAAAATATAAATATATATTTATTTTATAGACAAGATATAAAATACAATTGAAAATTTAAAAACTATACTTTAGTGCCCTATTCAATTTTTTATATAAAAAAACCAATTATTTGGTAACGGATATTGTGTAAAACTAAAAAAAACGGCTAATTGAGATTTGCTCTACAATACATCGTATAAGATACATATCCCGTATCAGAAGGGATTTGCCAAAGTCGTCATCAAAAGCTCAGCATGATCTGTGCTAAAACTCTGAAAAGTTGGTACTCAGCGCTATTCGGAGCAATTACGCAATAGGCTCAACCAAAACTGCCTCGCCATATTCGCTCGGTTGCGTAGCCGCCTCCACCGTAGCGACTGTGTCAAAAGCGAAAGTGAAAACTTACGCCGCGAGGACTGTTTTTTGTCGTTGCTCCTTTTATTTGGTTATTTGTGTAACTACAGCTAGACGAGAGGTAAGAAAACAAAATACACACAAGTCCTTTTAAGCCGCACGACAGGCAACATTTTCATTTGTCAGTGGCACTGGCTTAAGTCTCACCTGGAGCCAATGGAGAAAGTCGGCGGCTGCTCATCCTTGACAACAGCTGATTAAGTCCATTTATCAAAAGTTACTTTCAAGCCAACCAACAAGCTGTCGTTGTATTAAGTTGCGGCTTAAAGCATTCATTTCTCAGTTGCTCAGTTGCTCTCACTTCATCTGCTGCCCCTCCTTCCGAACAGCTGTGGGGTATCTACCTCTATTGTTGGGTAACAATCTCCACAGATGAAGTCAATATTTATATTGATGTTTGCAATTCGAATTCAAGAAACAGGCACAAATTGTGGCAGCATTTGGGGGAATTCAGCAAACTTAAAATTTAAAAAGTTTTCGCACATCAATTTGAAAATCATTAAACTTTTAATTGCATCGCCCAAATATTGTAATTGTTTTTCTGCAGGGTAAGAGAACTCGTTTCCTAATTTCGACAATAAGATTTAGAGAACTTGCACATTACATAATCAAGGGTTGGTAAGAAGTAAATATTATAAATATATACATACTTAAGAAATATTGTTTTCCTGCTTTTATACTCCTGCGCGAATGGAATCGAAATATATACCTGTTTACACCCGCGTCAGATAAAACGGCTTTGGTGAGCGCCCACTGGGGGACTGCTACGCCTACTCCAGTATTTAAACAATACATCTCAAGCTCAAGACACAAATTACTGTTATATTAGGTAAGTAAGGAAATCAGATAACTTAACGAAAATTTAGACATTTTCATTTTTTCTTCATATATTTAAACTAATATCTTTTTGACTTACTCTATTACTATTACTATTTCATTTCTCCTATTCAATTAGGAAATCAGATATCTTAACGAAAATGTAGGTATTTTTCATTTTTTTATATATATTTTTAAACTTCATATATCTAAACTAATATCTTTTTGACTTACTATATTACGTTTTCGTTTTCTTACCTGTAGTTTTAGCCAAGGCGATTCCCTTTGACAAGCACCTACGAGAAACGCACCCATTGCGGCAAAAACAACAATAAAACAACCAAAACTTTTGTGGCTGTTTCTTTGACAGTCATGGGAAATGCACTTTCACATTAATAAAATAGTTGGCAACTTCATTTCGAACTAGAGCAAAGCAGTTAGTTAGTTGTCTAATTGTAAGAATACGCTGATTTTTTTTCGCATGCTGTCTTCGGGGATTTGTGGCAAGTCGTCCCTCAACTTGCTATTGGCCTGTAACAAATTTGTGGTGTTGACAGCCCAAACAAACTTTGAATGATTAATCTGAGCATTTGTCGTACAAATTGTTGGCGATTTACTCAATCAGTCTTTTTATTGTTTCCTTATAATCTTACTTACTCACATCTGATTTGAATTCAGTGGGATTTCATTTACTGCCTTTCCCCAGCCAACTCTTTAATATACACAATTTCGTCTTCGGTCTGCCTATGAAACAAATTTATCCGTATGTCTGATACCCTGTATTATAAAAACCAAACAAAATCACCCATTTCTCGTTAATTTATTTATCGACCGCTTAGGGAATTTAAGTTATAAATTATACAAAACATGTGTGCAAAATTTTAAGATAAACTTTTAAGAATTAATTTTAAGAACAAGTGAGAACAAGTTCTGGTCGGAACCGCTCGACTAGGAGATACCCTGAACGCAGCAAGCTGTCTTTACAAACATGTCAACCTCTTTGCACTCATACACACACACAATTCACACATACACACACAAATCCACGCTGCACTATAGAAACTAAATTCTTGATTTTCTTCTCACTAAAAATATGATCGTTATGAAATTTTCATGACTCATTGAGCAGTATGTACAAATCAATTCTTTAGTATTTGATTTGGGTTTTTTGGTGTTATTAATATTTGGAGCGATTTTGGGGAGGTATCCAAAATCCGAATATTTATTTATTTATTTATTTATTTATTTATTTAAAAATCTGTTTGTGCTTTACATGAACATAACGCACGATTTGTTACCAACTCATATATGCTCCGAGATATAGTAAGAAAACCAAAGGTTAAAATCGATTTTTATCGATATTCATGAAACGGGTAGGATATTGAAAAAATATGATAAGATTGTTCGTCGTATTGATTAGAAGAATCTAAAATCGAAAAGATTAGGTCTCGCTTTTATAGTTTCCGAGATCGCTGCGTTCATACATACATACATACATACATGCGTTCATACAGACAGGCAGTCCGCCGGACAGACGGAAGTAGAGACGGACATGGCTATATAAACTTAGCTCATCGTCATTATCAAAAATATAATCACTTTGTGGGGTCCTTCTGTGTGTTACATACATTTGCACAAAACCATTATCCCCTTTTACCCGTTTCCAATGGGTCCAGGGTATGAAAAGTGAGATTACTCCAATCGGGATCAGCAAGACTTGCACTTTGGTTTGTACATAGATTTTAATGCTCTTGTTAAGTCGTAAAAATTTCATAACGATCAAACTTTTAATTTAGAAGTAAATTAAGAATTTAGTGTATGTGTATATGTGAATTTGTGTATGTATGTATGAATGGATTGAATTGTGTGTAATGACAGATTGCAGGTTTCAGGGCATTTGCTAGTTGGGCGCTGCCGACTAGAGCTTTCTTACTTGTTTTCTCTGATAACAACACGTTTGAGCAAATCCAATTATACTTACTCAACTGAATTATACCCTTACGAAAACTGGGCAGGAATACAGAGAAGAAAGGTAAAGGTTGATAAACAAAAAGTCTGTCGTAGAGTGGAGTATGCAGTTAAAAGATCTATTCGAATTCGCAAAAAGTCATAACAACAATAAAAAGAATAACTTAGTGCAGACATAATTTTTTGCTCTTAACTAGATGCTAAAAAACTGAAAGAGGTTGAACAGTAGTAGTATTAGGAATATTAAGGAGAATTTACGATTTTATTTATTTTATATCTACAAGTTGAATTTTTACTTATAGAGAAATCTTTTATAGGGTACTCGTTTTCGATTATATTTTGTTCTCTTACTCTTTTTTTTGTGAGCCCATACATATTTCTTGCTGAATATTATCGTGCAATTGTTCTTCACATTGATTTCGAGTTTTGTATAAATATGAGCAATTTTAACTTTTTAAATGAGTTGAAAAATAGTTCTACACTCGATAAGACAGTTACGGTTCAGTTCGTTGAGCTGTCGAATTTTCGCAGAAATGTTCCGCTATATGTTCCTCTGTTTGCTAATAGCACCCCGGGTGTTTGGTATAGTTGATACTCGATTTAAATTATGTAAAAGTAAAATTAAATTAAATTAACAAATTGTCAATTTATGTACAGCTGATTGTGAATTTGTCAATTTATGTACACCTGATTGTGACCACTTTTGGTTTGAATGCATCAACAATACAAGGCCTTTAAATGACGAATTGGAAAATAACGAAGGCTGGGTAAGATGTAGCAAACAATGTGATGGTATCAAGGATTGTGCCGACGGCAGCGACGAGGCACTTATGGTTTGCAAACTGAGTTCGTCATACCAACTCCCCGACGCATTCAATTGTGCCAGCGGAGCTATGATCCAAAAGCGATATAGATGCGATAATAACACGAACTGTTGGGATAACTCAGATCAGCTTAAGTGTAATAATCTAACTGAGAGTTCAGTCGAACCTCGTGGCCAATGCGGGTAAGTGAGGATTTTGATTTGAATCAGACGAATTTAAATAATTAAACTCGCTTACGAAGTAGAGAGCCTATATATCCCACAATTTTAAACTGGTCCCTTTAATGATAGGCGGAAATGTCAAATCGCGAAAATCTCGATCTCCTACTGTTTTAAAGCTATACTAAAATTTCCGGCACGCTTAAGCCCATATAATATATAATATATATATATAATAATATAATATAATAATGATGACCGTCTACGAGTATAATAATATAATATGCTCGACTTCAGCGTACTTATTTGTTTGATTTACTTAAGGGGAGGGTTTATAATATAGTTATTCAATGCTGCCTATATTTTTATACTCGTTCACGAAGTGAAACTACTGTATTGGGTTTGTGCAATGTCCGTCATGCTGTCCGTCTGTCCAGATGAACGCAATATTTTATTGATTATTTTATTATTTTATACTTGTAGTCACCCTCTTCAGACAAAGTGTTAAGATTTTGTGGTCTGGTCATGATTTTTCATTAATATCGATTCTACACTTAAAATCGATGCATTTTTGAAAAAAAAAATTTGTTGATTTTTTTTGGAAAAAAGCATGAACTCATTTTCAAAAATTTTTTTTTTTCAATTTCAAAAATTTCCGCTCGCAAATCGCAAAACTAGAGATCTCCCACAGTTTTAAAGCTAGTCACCCCCCGCATTGCACAAATTACAAAATACCGAAAATTTTCAAAATAACAATAATAATTAAGAACGTAAACTAGTTTAACGCAGTCGGTAACGCCCAACTGCAGCGATCTTACTTGTTTTCATATGGTAGGAGCATAGATACCCTCACACAAACTAAGTTTAATGATAATATTAAAAAGTTATTAACAATTACTTATTTTAAAATCGGTCGCTCCTATTTGAGTTTTTATGGTACAGTTCTCCTAAATTGATAATTTATTGTTCTGTGTATAGTAGAGATTAGAATTGGATATCTTGGGAAAGAAAAAAGTTTTGAATGCAATCAGTTCTATAGGAGGACAATCGTAGGTATAAGAACGTTTTCTTGAAGCCCCCAACTGGTCTACAAGATCAAAAACTTTATAACTTTCGACCAAAAAAAAAATCTGATATTAATTTTGAAATGTCATCGCTAGTAAAAAAAAACAATCATCAGTTCCTCTCAAAGTGATAGTCAGAATTATTTGTCATCGTTTTCAAATGTTATTTCTTTATTTTATTTTGAAGCCATATAACCCCATAAACTGAACAAGTACTCGTATCTATTGCAGTGAAACAGAACTAGAATGCCTGCCAGGTGAATGTATTTCCAAAAGCTTGTGGTGCGACAACAAAATCGACTGCAGTAATGGTCGGGATGAATCCATAGAGCAGTGCTTTACCATATGCAATGAAACTGAATTTCAGTGCGGCTATGGAACCTGTATTGGAGAAGATCGGGTTTGTGATAACAAGCCCGACTGTCTGGATGGTGCTGACGAGGTGTTTAGTGTGTGCAAGGGTATTACGAATTATAGGCCGTACAGAAATTGCAGCGAGCCGAAGCCAGGAAGGCGCTCACCGAAATTTGCCGACGATACCAAATATCAAATATACGACGGCTACAAATATGTCTGGCCAAATAACCCAGTGCATTTTACATGTCCTATTGGGACACAGCTCGAGGGTTCAGAATGGAACGTGTGCCAACTCGATGGCAATTGGCATCACAAATTGCCACTGTGCACAGTAATACACTACAATGCTACTGTGTTTAATTATAGAACTAGACTTTAGTTATTATATGACCATAAATTGGAATTTAAATCATATGAACTCTTTCTAAAATATATTTTGCAATTTGTTAATTGTCAATGAGCAAAGGAACAAAATAAAACAAAAAAACTTTAATACATTTTTAAATACTTTCGTGAAGCGGCTGTCTTGGTGTTCAATTGGTTTATTCTCACAATTTTTTACAATTGGTTCCAATGTATAATTTTAAATTAAAAATAAAATTATTAAAAAACAATTATTAACAGCCGATTGTCGATTTTAACTGCCAAGCAGACAAACTTCTTGCAAAAAAATATGTGGTTAACCTTAATTTCCCCACCACAGGACCCATTAACAGCGCGACCCAAATTAACCGCATACATTGAGAGATTAATTTTATTAAGAACCATAGGAAGAATACATGGAACAATATATGTTGGTATTTAGTTGGCATTTACAAATTTACTCTTGCCTAGAACAAAACACCCGCAACTCATGCCGATACACGATTAGGAACTTTTGGTCAGAAGTTTCATTTCCGTTTCCGTGCGACACATTTTATTTGCTTACGATTTTTAGCCCTTTTTGGTGTTCGAGTTTTTTATCAACTCATTTCTGCCAGAATACACAATATACCCCACAGCTAAAACATACATAAAACATACATTTTCTGGTATTGACCAATTTTATTTATCGTTTTAGTAAAACAGTTTTTTTTGCATTCTGTTTTTGCTCACTTAACTGCTTCCAATTTTCACATTCGGTATTTATGCTAATTTCGTAAATTCCATTTGAGCATAGTTTATCATTCCCTTAGAATGGTTTCCGTTTAAGTGGGTACAAATATTTAAAGTGCAGCTTAAATTTTTCATTTCGATAACAAGGCCACATTTTAAAGACGCACACAAATTGAAATTGAACAAGTTCAATTGTATTTATTGTATGTATTTTATGGCTTTAACTTGATATTTCCATACTCTTCAGTGTGGTGTTTGCTTCAACAGTTGTATAACAAAAAAATCTTATAATTTGTTGTTCTTTTTATTATTTATTATTTCGTAATAATTTTCAAAATATAATAGAAACTCTCGTAAAATATTTATATGGCTTAAATTATTTCCAAGCTCTCATTTTTCGGTAAAAGTTGATTTGCACATCAGTAAGTTTTGCTTTGGCCTATTTTCTTGTCAACGAAATGAATTGTGTGTCACAATAGCAATCCAACAACAGGCGTAGTGGTCTAGTCGGCAGTGCTCGACTGGGAGATACCCTGCTGCGCATTTTTCCTAATACAAGGCTGTATAACTTGAATTACAATTCTTAAATGTCACCTACGTCGCCCCTAATAAATATAATTAAGAACGCTAAAGTCGAGCATTACCGACTAAGTTGTACTCGTTCATAGTCCTATTTATTATTGTTATTTTTAAAGAACTTCGTTGTTGTCTCAATCGTTAGTGGTCATGCGAAAACTGTCTGCCAAATTTGGTCTAAACAGTGGGATATGGATTTTCGCAATTTGCGTTCATACGGACAGACGGACATTACACCAACACGATATACTCTCTTCACTTCGGGAACGAGTCTGAAAGTAACGTCCAATGGAAAATAAAATTGTTTATTTGAAAATACAGTCAACTATAGATATATGGCGCACAGCTTCTGCAAGGCTATTTAATCATCGGCAACCAGAGCACAAAATTCTTAAGAACTATTAAATAAAGGTATATATAAATATATATTATATTACACTTCCGCAGTTACTTATATCATATAATTTATTCATTTTAACGCATGCGTTTTGTACAAAGCCACTGCACAGTTAAAAATCGATGTAACTAGATTGATCATAAGAAATAAAAAGGTTGCAATAATTGTGGCAGATAGTACATACTCGTCGGAGAGATTATCTTGCGTGCGACGGTGGTGTATTATTGTACTTCCATAAAACGTTAGGGCTATCGTGTACAGTAAGCTACACGAGTCAGTAATGACCAGAAACTGTTTAATTTGGATGGCGCGAACGACTATGGTCAATAATATATACAAAATGATATAGATAATTGTTGTTATCAGCATAAACCTATAGCCAGGTAGACAGGCAACAGGTAAAAACGCGCCCAGCAGATGCAAAAAGGCGTTAACCACAAGAACAGACAGGACAATAATGGCGGCATGAAACATGTTTAAATATGTCCAGTCGTAGCACACAACACACATCGTCATGGACTCCACAGCAACACTACCGAGCGTCCAATTGATGGGAAACTTATTGAATAGCTCTGAATAGACCAACAGAAACAGGCATATCAGCGAAATCACCAGCCACATGAAACCCGGCATTGGCGTACGGTCGCCCAAGTCAAATATTACTACCCTTATAAATGCCATTTGAGCAAAGCCAATTAACGTAAACATGCCAGCAGTTAGGTAGATCTTTTCCATCCGTATAGTTTTCGTGGTCTGGTTCAAATATGATGCCTCCGACTTTTCCGCGTTCCGCGATTCAGTTTGCATGCTATTTTCTTTTCAAGTCCACTTTAAGGTTATTAAAAATCTTAAAATTTTTGATATATTTTTTTCAATGTGCTTAAAACGATAAACTAAATAAAATGTTCAAACAGTTTGCTATTTGCTTGTCAATTTAAAAATCATGTAAATAAGGCTAAGGGTGTATTTGGATTTATTAAATGTTGGTTGAAGGAACTTAACGATCCATTCACCATAAAACTTGTGTATATCTGACTTTTACGCCTTATCTTAGAATACTATTCATGTCTATGGTGTCTGCAGTAAAAAATCCATCAAGATTGAATTGAGTCTGTTCAGAAGCATTTTCTGCTTTTGGCCTTACGTAGTTTAATCCTTGTCTCCCATCATACTGCAGCAGACTTTTGCGTATTATTCTTACATCGCCAACAAACCGATATAGATTCCTCGATTCTTTTAGATCGACATAACTTCTCTATTCCCTCAAGAACTACTAGAAACCTTATTCCTGCCTATCAGCCTGACTACGCATTGCACAATTCTTTTTCTATAAGTGTTCTCCTCAGATCTCTTTGTCCTTATAAAATCAGTTTTCATCAAAATAAGAATAATTTTGACTACTACCATTTATCTATATGTGATTAGGGCCATAGCTGGCCGGACAGACAAATAAAATATCCCCATCGTGTTGGTTATGTTATTAGAAATGTTTATAATTCTTTTATGATATTAGCATTCACTATTTATGTAAATATATGTACACTATTTTTGTTCTTGCTTACATTTGTTGATACTTTGTGGACTGTTTATAATAAATAAATAAATAAATGTTTTAGTGCTCATTTTCTGGCTTTTTCACACCATGCAACTGTTGAAATCTTGATGCTAATCGATGCCGTGTGCTAGGCCTCTTGCAAAGTGCTCCCACCTGACACTTGGGCATGTTTACACATGCCCTCTGACCTCCTCAGTTCTTTGTGACATTTTTAGCCAACAAGCAACGCGACGCGACGCGACAGCTGGGCTGAATTTTAATTGGCTTTTAGCGGTAAAGCAAACACTGCAAAATGTTACAAGCTAAGAAATGGTTTTACGCGCGAAAGTTCAAAATTAAATTAAATAAACATGAGCAAACAAATGGCATAATGTCAATGGACAAATGGACAGTTAGAAAACTTTTCAATTGAATGGAATGGAATTTTGGTTTGCTATTGGCCATGATGAAAAAAAAATTACAACGTCTAAGGAATCAACTTCTATTTACAAATAAATCTTTATCAAAATTTGCTTTGACATCTTATTTAAATAAAACATTTCTACCCGATCTAGTGGTAATAGCTCATTCAAGGCTAAAAATTTCTGATATTAAAGGATATTTAATTCAATATATGAACAATTCAAAATTTTTAAATATTTTATGTCAATATTTCTTAGTATTTCGCAAGGAGTAGCTGCCTTATGAACAATATGTTCCGAAGTAAATAAAATCGCCAGACTTTTAAGGTTAATTAAAAACTAATGAAACTGTGATTTTGCCTGTTTTATTACACAATAAAATATACTTTTGACAATATGTTAAAACAGACCAATTTATATTTTAATCTTTATAGTTAAAAAATGATCCAAAGTCAATTTGTTTAATTTTTAAACCCGTATTTAAATCTCAACTGATAGTAATGCGTTTAAATTTATAAAGGTCATTTTGAATTGGACGAACATAATATAAAACCAATGGTTAATATTATTTGTGAATGTTGCTTCAAGATTAGTGTCATAATAAGCTTTGTTCTCAAAACTTTATAAATGCCCATCAATCATGAGAGAGACGTTCAAATGTTGGCAACTTACATAACAAAGCACATTGACAGTAATAACAAAGCTCTAGCAGAGAATATAAATAATAAAGTACTTATATTGTCTTTGGCCATAGAAGATTTGTGCAATGACAACAGTTAAATGATAATTTTCACAAACTGAGCTGACAGATAATGGCATACAAAGTTTAAATACAAAAGTAAAATTGAATGATTAAAATTAAATTTGCCCTTCAATTGCTTTTTGTTCTGTGTTATTAAAGGCGATGCTGTGCAATAATTTATTTCGTTTAACCAAAAAGAATTAAATATCCATATGAAATTAAATTCATAATAAATAGCTTTGGGCCAGACGTTTTCTTAAATTTGTACAAACAAGTTATTAATTAATTACCTCTAACTTAACCTTGGCATATACAAAATTCAATCAAACAAAAGACTCATTAAAAAATACGATTCATATTTTTATAAAAATATAAAAATTGCTCAATGTCATAATCATAAGACATATGAAATGACAAATTTCAGAAGACTTGAATCACTTTATAACAGTATGTAATTTTGATTAAAATACGTCAATCAAGTCACTTGACAAAGTATCTCTACACGATACTTGATACGGTTGGCACGTCGCAATAGCTATTTATGGATAAGTGCGTTTCTAGATAGAAATATATATCGGGAAAGGTTATAAAAAGGCCATGGGCGATAACGGATGACTAAAAATATTTCAGCTTAACAATTTTAAAGCCTTGACCTGAGGCTGCTTTAAAATTCACAAGAATTGAATTTTGGTTATTTAAAAGTCTCAGCTGGAAATGTTCCAGATTACGTATGAACAGCGTTTGCCGCATCATCTCCGCCAATGTTGCCTCGTGACATGCAATTTAACAAAGAAATCACTGAGATAATAAATTTTTAGCAGAGCCTCCGAAGCAAAGTTAAACAAGAGCAATACTCGTATAAAAACAAATGCCAACGAACCATTAACAAAGCGAAAGTTAACTGCCAGTCAAAAGAAGCTAACTGAAGCTGTCTTTCAATTAATCCCGCCGTACCGCGTATACGGCGTATACGTGTTTTTTCGCGTTAGGTACGAGATTTTTTTACGCTCTTCACAGTGGGAGCCGTTTAAACTGTGCGCCGCACAAGCCGTTATTTATTTTGTTAATTTTATTATTAAAGCCCATATCCAGCACCTGTTCTTCCGTTCTCCATTTTTTCAGTTATTCATCACTCATTGAAATTTATACGGAAGACACATATGCAATTTTATTATAAATAGGGCAAGCCTTAAGTTGCTTTTCTGTGTTGAAATTTATAGGTATTCTTTTAACCATTGTAAATGTAAATTAATAAAAAAAATATTTAAAATAAGCAAAAAATAATAAATCAATACAATATTGCATTTCCTATTGGTTAATTTTTAATTGTATTTTATTTTTAAGCCAAAGACTAAATATTTCTCTCGAAATACTCATATAAATTACATTTACATTTCATATTTAGATAAATAATTATTATTTAATTATTATGCTTACGCATGAATATATATGTACGTAAATATGATAACGATATGATGACTGTAGAATATTCCTCGGACCAAATTTTCAGTCATTTCAATAAAGCAATGCACATGTATAATTAAATACAAAATATTTTAACAAAAAATAAATAAGTCTTATTTGCTTCGTGCTAAATATCCTTTCTAACTTTATCTTTATTTATTATTATATTATTTATTATTATATTATTTATTATTATATTATTTATTTTTTTTAATAAAATGTGTTTAAAATATCATACATACTATCAAGATTAGCCTGGCTTCATCCCAATCTAAGATATAAACTAAGTATTAAATAAATCAATATTTATCAATGCTCCTTTAAAGAATTTGTTCTTAAGGCACTTTCCAAATTTAAAAGCAATTTTAAATGTATTATGTACTCTCTTTTTTCGTTTTTTCTTACATGAGTTTCTTAATTGTACTCAACAATTTGCCGAGTCGGAGACAATCAAAGCATTTCGCACGCTACTTCATTTCCAGAGAGCAACCGCAACTTGGCCTCTATGCGGTTCCGGTCAACACAAAGGGTTTGCAGTCAAAGTCCTTCGAAGAAAATACCATGCTATGCTGGTCACTGAAAAACAATAGCGACAAACTGATAATAAAAATACTAAGCCGCAGACGAAGGGTGAAGATGACGTAGAGCGCAACGAGAAAATATTAAGGGAGAAAGCTTTTTTTGTTCCTTTGCTGTACGCTCTGCTTTATTTCTATATTGTCCGCTGGTAATCATCTTCAGTCATTTTGTGTTCAGCGGAGCTAAAAAAATGTACAACTGGTCCATGTTGAAAAGTTGGCAAAGAAAACAATAAAAACAGAAGACCAGTTGGATGCCGAGTTAGTTATTGCCACATTTGTCTCTTTCTTCCGCATAACTTCATACTTCCTCTTGCAACTGTTGCAGTTACATTTCTGTCCAGTTTTGAGGAGCTACTAACAATACTTCTGGTATGTATTTCAAGGAAATCACTTGCAAATACTCCGACTATTGGATTTGATCGTAAAAATTATTATTAAATATCAAATCATATATCAAATAGTAATTTGTAACTTATTATTGTTATAGCCAATTTTATAATTAATTATATATTTACCAAAACTTGGCTTTAATTGCGTTTAAGAATATTCTCAACCATATCAAAACTCTCTTTACCTTATTTTTTTGTAAGGCATACGAACTTATACATATTTATTCCGCCCCAATTGGAATTGTTTTCATTTCTGCACATGTTTGGCTTGATTTCTGTAGGATGCTGTAGGATGAAATTGCGTTTTTCCATTAGACAGCAGGAAGCTTACACTCCGTGCTACGTTATCGAACTGGCAACGAGTACTTAAAAATAAACGTTATTTTTTATTTATATGAGCAATTGCTTAGTATTTGAACAAAATGCGATGGCTAAAAATAAAACGTGTAATTTATAATTAATTGTGCGCAAAGTGTTATAACAACAATTGAATAAAGAAACAAGTGATTTGTATATGTGCATTTGTGATTTTGTGTATGTTTCCAAGAACAGCTTTAGCTTTGATCTCTATATTATAAATATGTATCACGCCTGGCTATTTTAACAACTGCAATCGCTTTAACAACAAAAAACAAATAATGTCACTAACTGAAAATTAAAAAAGAGGAAATTAAAAATTAAAAACAACAACAAGCCAAACAGAACAAAGAATAAGAACACACACAAAAATATTGCCCATCCCCATGGTAGGTACGTAAATTGAGCTAACGAGTAGCATTGTGGCAAGTGCAGACAATGTGTGGCCAGCGGGTATTTCCGTTAATAGCTGACAGTTGAGTAAATTTAAGGCTGAATTTTATTCACTTTTTTTTTTGTTTTTGTTGCTGTTGTTGATTTTGGTGTTTGGCTATCCCATAAATTTACTGCAAGGTGCTCATAAATTTTATCCGCTTGGCATTATAAGTGGCAAACGTTAACGCGGCCAAGGCATAAATTCATAATGAGATAAGTAACCCAGTAAATGCGTGCCAGGATAATGGCCGCAGGATTATGGTATGTACTTGTTCATTTGCCTTGCAGCTGGTAAATCAACATAAATTTTTATTAAATTACAAGCACTTCTTTGATGGAGGGGAAACAACCAAGCCAACAAATCAGATAAACACTGCGTTGCCACTGGCTAAGTAATATTAATAATACCCTGTTATTCCATGGGAATTATGTGTTTAAATTTTCCAATCAAATTGAGCAATTAATGAAACGCTGGCTTAAAATGTGTAAAATATATTTTTAAATTTTAAGGGAACATTTATCTTTTCTTTAAGTTTCATTATTTTTAGTTTTATGTTTTGATTAAAACTTACGACTTTTATACTGTTGAATTGTTGCTTTACTATTATTATATTATTATTATTTTTTTTTTTTCGTTAATACCACTAGATATTCATCAAAATTAATAATAGTCATTAATTAGTAAAGAGTTAAGAGTTAACTGCCAAAATGCTGCGGATTTACAGCGGCACCAGAGCACCAAAGTACCACAGTGGCATGTGGTCCTGGGACAACAAAACTGACAGTCTGCGGTTTGAGCCACACAAGGACTTGATAGACTCAATGGAGCGCTACATTGATACGAATGGATTCCAATTCTTGCGCACAATTAACCCAGAGGAGGAGCTGATCTTTCGCGAACATTTTATGCGTTCCGAGCATTCATTTGATTCAGATTCAGTGCTGACCAGTGATGTGCGTGATTTGGTGCTCTTTCTTATGCCCAAAGAGTTTCTGACTATGAAATTCCTCAGATTTCTGCACGAGCCTGTAGTTCTCAGATTGTTTCATGCCCTTAACATCTACTTTGAGTACTTTCTCCGTTTGGTTGAGTTTGTGCTGATCCGACGTGATGAACTGCATGGCGACATGGCCCAGATACAGAGCGAACAGACAAATGAAATGAAGCGCATTTTCTCGATCTACTTAAGCCAATATCGCATGCTGGTGGCTCGAAACTATAGCATAATCATCAAAGGCGAAGGCAGCATGGCCAAGTTTTACCACACGAATAAAAGAAGCCTAGTATCATCCTCGATGGAAGATAGGGTCCTCCACGAACAGTTTCTGGCCGTCGCCACGCAGATCGTGTGGATCAGCATGCACAGGCGAGCCTACAATGTGATCGAGATGGAGATGAATCGACTGTTCCGCTCCGAACATTTTGTAACTAAGCGCCCAGAGTATCTAAAGTTTACGCCCGCGGAGAAAAGCTTACTATATGGGCGAAGGAATAAGGTCGTTAACTATCGCACACAGATCTCGCCGTTAATTCAGGAGCTGCAAGATGTACCCGAAGAGGATCTGCCCATTCTATGGATAGGCGACCGCAAATACCGTGGAACCGATACTCGCATTGCCGCAGTTGAGCTTGAGTATATTGTTCCCTGTGCGCAGCTGCATTTAATAGATGTGCCTCGAGGCATTTTGGGACACCCGAAGCGCTTTTACGACACCCTCCTTAAACTAAACTGGCATGCGGTGCGCGAGGAGCACTACTCTCTGGATAATGATCCCTATCATATTTTGCGGCAGCCCACACTTCAAATAGTCAACATTAACGATACGGAGATGCGCAAAATGTCGAAGAAATACGAGCACTTCCTACAGCTATATCACATCTACGAGCCCTGCAATCGTAAAATGCTCTACAAGTGGCTCCATCGTGAAAGCATTATTGACACCGTCGCCGCAGAAATTAAGTTGAGCATTTATAATCGCTGCCAACAGGAACTAGAGAGGACATCATATGGCTCTGATGTGAATCAAATTATCATGAATTACTTAAAAGTTGTTTCTAAGCTTCGAAAGGGTGCGACCACTTTTCTGGATGATCAAATAAACGTGGAATGAAAGCCAAAGCTTTTTAACAAAAATTGAAATTTTTTGTGAGAAACCTTTCTTCAAATAGTGAAGTGATGAATTGATATATCCATTCGTAAATAAAATATATCAATGTGTCACTTCACATTTTAAAGACCAACATTGCCGTATCCTGTATAAGTGTAGGATATTTGGCTAATATAGAGCATCTAAAATGCAACAAGTTTGGGAAAAATGTTTTATTAATTTCGAAAATATCACTTCATAATACGTTATAATACCACTACTTTGAAGATCTTTATTTAAAGTTTTGTAGCAATCTTGACGAAATGTAGAACAAATTAGTTTACAATGTTCAAATTAAACCGATTGATCTCTGCCTCTCCCTCTCTCTCTCTTTCTCTCTCCCTTTTTCTTTATTTGAGAAGAAGAACTCGGCTAAATGGGAAAATGGAGAGAAAAAGAGTAAAATTCTCTCCCCCTCTCTCATTCCTTTTCAAATAAAAACATCTCTACATGTAAAAATCTAGTGAACTCTAACGTTTCCTCAAACAAAACTTTCTTTGTTCGTGTTATAGAATAAGTCCACAAGGTTTCAGAAAGCTACCTGAAAGCTAACATCTCATTTTTTACACCGATGGAAAAAATTTCCTTATAATACAATTTGCTACTTTTGTCCCTTTTTGTTTTTGTATAAGATTGCAGTACTCATAATATTGTTTATAGTTCAAACTCAGTTTGTCGATGTTATTATCAAAGCCACTTATAGTTAAGCTTTCATGTTTGTTTTATTGTTTACCCTATTTAGTTCTAACACTTCACACAAAAAACACACATCTACATAAAACTACCAAAAAAAAAATAAAAAAAATAAAAAATCCAAAAAAAAACCAAAAAAAGACTATAAAAAGAAATGAAGCGTATTTACGCCGATACCTATGTGCCCAAGTACCAGAGTGGCAAGTGGTCCTGGGACAAAAAAAGTGATAGTCTGCACTTCGAGCCAAACAACGAATTGTCGGACACAAGGGAGCGCTTTATTGAGACAAATGGATACAAATTCCTACGTACAATCAATCAAGAGGAGGAGCTGATCTTCCGGCAGGAGTTTGTCCGTGGTGAAAACACCTTTGACACGGACACTTTGGTATTGAACGATGTGCGCGATCTGGTATTATTTTTAATGCCCAAAGAATTTCTGACACTCAAATTTCTTGAGTTCATGCACAAACCTGCTGTGCACCGATTGATTCATGCTCTCGTCATCTACTTCGAGTACTTTCTTCGCCTGGTGGAGTTTGTGCTGATCCGCCGTGATGAACTGCATGGCAACATGGCCCAGATACAGAGCGAACAGACAAATGAAATGAAACGCATTTTCTCGATCTACTTAAGCCAATATCGCATGCTGGTGGCCCGCAACTACAGCGTCATCCTCAAAGGCGAAGGCGCCATGGCGGAATTCTATCACATGAAGGCGATTGTCAATATTTCGTCCACCATCAAGGACAAATACTTTCACGAACAGTTTCTGGCCGTCGCTATTCAGATTGTTTGGATCACCTTGCACAGGCGAGCCTACAATGTGATTGAGATGGAGATGAATCGACTGTTCCGCTCCGAGCACTTTGTGTGCCATCGGCCGGAGTATATGAAATTTACACCGTTGGAGCGCAGCTTGCTGTATGGGCGCAATAACCATATTGTCAACTATCGCACACAGGTCTCACCTTTGATTCAGGAACTGGAGCATGTACCCGAAGAGGATCTACCCATTTTGTGGATAGGCGATCGCAAGTATCGTGGAACCGACACTCGCATTGTCCAGATCGAGCTGGAGTATATTGTTCCGGGACCGCAACTTTTTATGATCGATGTGGCCCACGGCATTCTAGGACACCCAAAGAAATTGTACGACACGATGCTTAACCTGAACTGGCCAGCGGTGCGTTTTGCCAATTATTCCATTGACCATGATCCTTTTCAAATCTTGCGGAAGCCATATTTGCAATTACCTAACATTGACGAGAACAAAATGCGCAAAATATCCAAACAATACGATCAGTTCTACAAGCTGTACCGCATCTACGAGCCGGTAAACATTCAAATGCTCTCCAAGTGGTGCCGCCGCGAGAAAGTGCTCAACTTTTATCGCAGTGGTGGCGTCATACAGGACATTACCTTGCGCTGCAAGAAAGATCTGGCTAGACAGAGCTATGGTCCAAAGGTGGAATTAATTATTTCCAAATACTTCAAGACCGTGTCCAGGCTGCGCAAGAAGGCAAACATAAGTGCACCCGATGATAAATTGTCCAAGGCTATTTCTACTTTCGGTACGTCCAGAGAACGCAAGAAGCTGGATGATGCTGAAGATCGTTACTTCGAAGAGTAAAATTTAATTTGAATGGCAATGTAACTAATACTTCTATTTTTTAATGTTTGATTTGATCAAACATTGGATAAAAAGGAAGTACATATAAACATTACCACAAATAAACGAGCATACACAAAAAACGCGACCGAATTTGTGCGATTTATTCGTAGCTCTTGGAACACTAACTGCTAACAGCAACTGTTATGTAAAACAAGTGAGATTGCTCTAGTCGGGACCGCCCGGCTAGGAGATACCCTGAACCCAGCATTTAACACATACATACACACTCTCGGCACTTGGTGACATGGCTATATCGACTCGGCTAGTAATGCTGATCAAGAATATATATACTTTATGACAGACAGACAGACGGACTAAATCGACTCAGCTAGTGATGCTGATCAAGAATATATATACTTTATGGGGTCGGAGATGCTTCCTTCTGCCTGTTACATACATTTGCACAAAACCATTATACCCTTTTTGCCCATTTTCAATGGGTTCAGGGTATAAAAACAAGTAAGAACGCTGCAGTCAGGCGTTACCGACTGCGTTATACTCGTTCACGGTCTTACTTATTACTGCTGTTTTCAAAAATTTAGATTTTTTGTAATTTGTGGCTGAACATTTTTGACCTATCTTCTTCTAGCTGTTAAGCTGTGGAAGATAAAAGCTTTCGCGATTCGTGGCGAATTTGGTGGCTGATAACTGGCTTTAAAACTGTGCGATTTATGGATTTTCGTAATTTTCGGAGGCGGGAGGGGGCTCGTGGTGGACGTGACCGGAAAATGTTATTTTTACTGACTAGTTATCTACCTTTCAAATTTGGTGACTAACTTTAAAACTGTGCTTTATATCAATTTTCGTGGATTGAGAAGGCAGGAGGGGGCATGGCCGGAAAATATTTTCTGTTATGTTTTGGGAAGCTGCCCAGTAAAATATATCCCAAATTTGGTGACTCTAGCTTAAAAACTGTAGGAGATATATGGTGGCTCTAGCTCCAAAATAGTGGGAATTATTCACCTCATATCGATTTAAAATTTGAGGTGCTTCGACATGTTATCGAATTGCCAGCCTCCCAGTGGGCGTGGCTCAAAAATTGTAACCCGTTGTCTGTAGATGATAACTACAAGTATATATCTAAACCTTTAAGTCTATTGAAGAATAGCGCCAATAAATGTTGTTTCCGGACGGACAGCATGACGCACAAACCCAATATACTAGGTTCACTTCGTGAACGAGTCAGCTGATTTCACTTGGCTTACTGTCGGCTCATTCTTGTTGTGATAACCAATGTCTACGGAACTCACACCTCGCACGGTTCCGCCGTATAACCATTTTACGCAAATTGGAGACGCTGTGCTGCGCTGCCGTTCCGCAGAAGTGCCGCTGGAACGCATAGACAGCCAGGAGATTAATGACATTGTGGATCAAATGGTGAAGGTGCTGCGGCACTATGATTGCGTGGGCGTGGCAGCGCCTCAGTTGGGCGTGCCACTGCGCATCATTGTGATGGAATTTCGCGAGGGAAAACGAGAGCAGTTCACGTCTGAAGTTTACGAACAACGAAAAATGTCGCCTCTACCGCTAAGCGTGAGTTTCAGCTCTTTATTGCATTTGACCGTTTCCATCGTTTTTACTTTTTTATCTTATTACGCGTTTAATTAAGGTCTTTATCAATCCGAAGATAGAGATAATCAGTGAGGTTAAGCACTCGCATCCCGAGGGCTGCATGAGCGTGCGCGGGTTCTCTGCTCAGGTAGCCCGCTATGATCGCGTCCGAGTTACCGGCATCGGAATGCTTGGAACACCTGCGGAACTAGAACTTGCGGGATGGAGCGCCCGCATTGCACAACATGAAATGGATCACTTGAATGGCATCGTTTACATTGACCGAATGGACGTTTCCAGCTTTACTTGCATCACTTGGGCACAGATTAATGCCAGTGGAGGACGCGCCGTGATAGCGTTTGATAAATGAATTATAATATTCAAGTGACTTTAAAAGTATTTATAATTCAAATATATTTGCTATCAGCAACTGGTTCACATTATTCACATTCTGAACCGATTCAATACAGACTATCGTATACATCGCATGGTGTGATAATCGATAAGTTGGTTGGCCAGCCCTGCTATAAGGAAACGGGCATATTGATGACATACTGAAAGCACTAGCCTAGAATTTTATGTTTATAATTAATTATTAAATAAATTTTGTGTAGATGTAAATACACATATTTTAGTTATAGTTATTTTATGGATTATTATTTAAAATGTTTGTCTTTGAATAATAAATGGAGTTTTGAGTATTTCTAAGTTAGAAAATAAATTGGAGGGTATCCGAAATTTGACCAACTCATACTGTTTACATATGTATACACACGTATATATTTTTGTATTGGTGCGCTTACGCCGCATTCCAATTTTCCTTATAATAAAGGCCTAAAAATGCTGTTAAAACTGCACAAATTGTGTGCACGACAGCAGCGATACCTCAGCACCAGCCCAGCGGCGTTGCAATCATTCAGAAAGTGGTACCAGCAGCTCTGGACAACGGAGCGTACGAATTTGCCGCCTTACGGCCACTTCACACAGATCGGGGACCCCGTGCTGCGTGACCGAGCAGCGCTGGTGCCGGCGGAGTGTGTGGACAGCAAGGAAGTCCAGGCCATTGTGAAGCAGATGGTGCAGGTGCTTCGCAAATACGACTGTGTGGGCATTGCGGCTCCTCAAATTGGCATATCCTTGCGAATCATTGCCATGGAATTCAAGCGGAGCATCAAAAAGGACATTTCTGACGCCACATACAAAGCGCGCCTAATGTCGGAGCTGCCATTGACTGTAACCAACGAAAAACATATTCAATTACCATCTACTAAGGCGTCACCCATCTTTTACAGGTGTTCATCAATCCAAAGTTGACCGTTACCAATTATACAAAGCACAAGCACCCCGAAGGCTGCATGAGCGTGCGTGGTTTCTCCGCGGAAGTGGAACGCTATGAAGGCGTCAAGCTGTCAGGGCTGGACAGAGATGGCACACACTCGGAGCTGGAGCTGAGCGGCTGGAATGCTCGTATTGCCCAACACGAAATGGACCATTTGGAAGGCAAGCTATATACCGATCATATGGACCGGTCCACCTTCTCGTGCACCTGCTGGGAGACGGTCAACACCAAGTCGGGCCGTGTTGAAATACCTTTTTACAAATAATTAACACTGTTTTTATTTGGTTGTCCTGTTGCTTAAAATTTATTTATAGAATGGAAATGTTAATTGTTGGCAACTGCTTTCGGCTTACTTATCGGTGCTCATGTACATTCTCAGGTTGTGATTGGCCGTGCCCAGCGCTGTTTTGGCCTTAAAGTACTCCGGGCTATCCCACAGATCCCGCTTATCCATCATGTAAATGAATAGCTCGTCGTACTCTCGTTGCAGCAGATTGTGTGTACCGGCTACCTTCTTGCGCAGTTCGTCAATAGCCTGAGACACGGATTCTCGTGCAGCATCAACTACGGCCTCCGCAGTGAGTGGGTCAGCACATGCCGACTCTTTTGCCATTGCCCCCTCCTGCTGCAGCGCACGCAAATGCATACGCTGATTCTGCCAGTCGTCCCACTGTAACTGCAAGCACTTGCCCAAATAATTAAGCACGGCGGTGCGTAAGATGAATTGCCGTATTCCGGGATGGGCAATGTTACGTACACGCACTCGGAACATGCTGAAACAGTTGCTCAACTCTCCCATCCAAATGTCAATAACATTTATTTTTGTTAATGCGGCGTCGAGTGCTGAAATAAATAAACTTAATGGCAGCCAATCCTACGTCGATTCATGGCAACTAAACAACCTGGCTCTGCGATCATAGGTATGTTTTTTAAATGTGTCAAACAATTTGGTAGTATATATTCTTAATCAAAACAAGTATATAACTTTAATCAGACAGTTTGAAGCTCTCTAAATTTCTATAAACCCAAATTGAACTATTACTTGAAATCATATATTTTATACCCTGAAAATGGGTAAAAAGGGGTATAATGGCTTTGTGCAAATCTATGTATGTATGGAGGCATCTCCTTATTTAGCTAAACGCGTCTGTCTGTATGAAGACGCAGATTTTGTATATTGTCCATTGTCCCAAATATCAAAAAACCGAAAAACTGCAAATCAAATACTACTTGCGTTTTGGTAACGTATTTGTGTGAATTTGTGCATATAGGTTGAAATGTTTGTAAAGACAGATCGCAGCGTTCAGGGTATCTCCTAGTCAGGCGGTCCCGACTAGAGCCTTCTCACTTGTAATCCCAATGAAATTCGGGAAAAACACCTGTATTTAAGGTTCTTTTATTGCATTACATACATTAAATATACACCATCGTCAGCTAATGAAAAATTGGAAAATTGGAATTTGCTGGTAGTTGTCCATGCAGAGATTCTCAGAAAAGCCCCTCGATTTGTCCAGTTTCGGTGTTGAGGTCAATGTCGTAGATGGCGGGCCGAGTGGCGAGTCCCGGCATTTTGGTGATATCGCCACACATGGCCACCACGAAGCCAGCGCCAGCCGAGACATAAACACTCTGAACGGTTAGGGTGAAGCCCTTGGGTGCGCCCTTGATGCTGGCATCACCAGTCACCGAGCCGGATGTCTTGGACATGCAGACAGGCAGTTTGCCAAAGCCCTGAAGGAGGAACAGAATATGTTTCAACCATATTTGATTGAGGAGAGCTGATCAGCTTACCGCCTTGGTCAAGCGGTTGACCTGGTCGACGGCTTCGTGGGTGAGCTCCACTTTGGCCGCACCGTACATGATTTGTGCGATCTTGTTCATCTTGTCCACCAGCGGCAGCTCCAGCTCGTAGAGTAGCCTGAACTCATTCTTCAGCTTGCAGGCTTCGATGACGGCATCAGCGAGTAGCACAGCACCTGCACCACCATCCGACCAGTGAGTGGAGACCACAGCGGCAAAGGCGCCCGCCTTCAAAGCGGCCGCCTTGAGCAGCTCGTGCTCGGCGGCTGTATCGGCCACGTGCGCATTGATGGAGACAACGACGGGCATGCCAAAGGCGCGTCCGTTGGAGATGTGCTGCAATAGGTTAGGCAGGCCCTGCTCGAGCAGCTGCAGGTTCTCCTCCGTATACTGTTTGTTGAGTGGTGTGCCCGGCGTAACTGGTGCACCGCCGCCGTGCATCTTGATGGCTCGGACCGTTGTCACCAGGACCATGGCGTCGGGCCGGCGGCCAGAGTTGCGGCACTTGATGTTGCAGAACTTCTCCATGCCAATGTCGGAGCCGAAGCCCGCCTCAGTGCACACGTAACCCTCGCTGCCCACCAGCTTGAGCCCAATCTCGTCGGCGATGATGGAGTTGCAGCCGTGCGCAATGTTGGCAAACGGACCTGCATGGACCAGCACAGGCGTGCCCTCCAGCGACTGCATCAGATTGGGTTCCAGTGCGTCCTTTAGTAGCACAGCCAGCGCCCCAGTGACGCCCAGATCGTCGGCTGTCACCGGCTGGCCGCTCTTGTCGAAGGCCACCACCATTTGGCCCAGCCGGCACTTCATGTCCGCCAGGCTGCTGGAGAGCGCCAGCACGGCCATAATCTCACTGGCCACCGCAATGGAGAAGCGCGTCTTGCGGCTGAGGCCCTTCTCGCTGGGCGACTCGCCAATGGTGATCTCACGCAGGTACCTATCGTTGATGTCCACCACACGCTCCCACATAATCGTGGCCGGATCGACGTTGAGTCGCGCAAAGGAGGCCGCCTCCGACTCGGTGAGCGCGTCGGGATCCGTTTTATCGATGCCCAGGCGCTCGAGGCGACGCAGCTGTATGGGACTGAACTTGCGCTGGCCCTTGATGCGCGGCACCAGGCGATTGTAGAGCGCCGTGTCCGATTGCGTGGACTCGTGGAAGATGCGTGTGTCCAGCTGTGCCGCCAGCAGGTTATTGGCTGCCGACACGGCGTGTATATCGCCCGTTAGATGGAGATTGAACTCCTCCATGGGTATGACCTGTGCGTAGCCGCCGCCGGCAGCGCCGCCCTTGATGCCGAACGTGGGTCCCTGCGACGGCTGACGCAGTGCAGCGATCACATTGCGCTGCTTGTGCGCGCCCAGCGCCTGCACCAGGCCCATCAGGGTGGTTGTCTTGCCCTCGCCGAGGGGCGTGGGCGTTATGCCCGCCACAACCACATAGCTGCCCGATTGCTGCGCCTGCAGGCGCTGGAGCACGCTCAGCGAGATCTTCGCCTTCTTGCTGCCGTACAGTGAGACTTCTTGCGGCAGCAGGCCAATCTCCTCGGCCAGCTGGCCAATGTTCTTGGGGCGCTGCGCCCGCGCGATCTCGATGTCGCTGGGCACGGGCCTGGCCGGGCGCAGGGGGAGCAACTGCAGCGGCCATTTGGTGCACTTGGCGCGCACCGCAGCCCGTGCTGCCGAGACCACCGTGTTCTTCATCAGCATGGCCACTGTCATGGGTCCGACGCCGCCGGGCACTGGTGTCAGATAGCCCGCCACCAGCTTAGCCTGCTCGAAGTCCACGTCGCCCACCAAACGACTGCCTCTCGCCTTGGTCGCGTCTGCAAGGAACCAAATTGGGTTTAATTCCGAGTCGAAACGAGTCTCAGGAGATCGCTGTGTGCTCCACTCAAAATATTTTCAAATACTAAGCGTCACACAGAAAACAGCCAGCTGGAATCTCCATGCTTATCGGGTCGCGGCAGGGGTCAGGCGCTGCGATAAGCCATGGTAAACAACTGGGGTTGATAGCGAGCTAGCTGCTGTTCAGTGATGGGCACTCACCTGGCTTCACATTGATGCCACAGTCGATGACTACAGCGCCGGGCTTTATCCACGAGCCCTTGACCATCTCGGGCACACCGATGCCCACGAGCAGTATGTCGGCACTGCGTGTGATCTCCTCCAGATGGCGCGTCTTCGAGTGGCAGACGGTCACCGTCGCATTGGCCCATTTGAGCAGCTCGGCCGCTGGTGTGCCCACAATCTTGCTGCGACCCAGGACAACGGCTCTGGCGCCGGCAATTTCGACGCCAGTGCGTCGTATCAGCTCCAGGCAGCCCCAAGGAGTGCAGGGCAGAAACCCATCCAGATCGCCAATCGCCAGACGACCCTCGTTCACCGTGTGCAGACCATCCACATCCTTATCCGGCAACACGGCGTCCGTGATGCGATGCTCGTCGATGGGCGTGTCGCAGTCGAGGGGCATCTGCACGATGATGCCATGCACCAGGGGATCAGCGTTCAGCTCGCTCAGCTGTCGCAGCGAATGTCGTGAAATTGATTAGAAGTTGTTTACAATCAAATGTGTTAATTTGTACAATAAATCGACTTAATTATTCTGGAAGATACGATTTAATACATAATCATATTTTTTAGAAAAGATAAGTTCGGTTGATATAGTCATCATATTCAGTTCATCTGCCTCTATTTCAATGCAAACGTTAGTCCTCAAGAA